>JAXGGA010006458.1:0-69845 GCA_038373865.1 Uloborus plumipes
AGGGGCAATTATTGGTCACTCACATCATTGATGCAAATACATACATTTTGTAAGCACATTAGTACATTAGTAGTTTAATACAAGTTATTAAACTAATTAGATAAAGAATTTATTTATATATATAGCTAATTAAACACTGTATTTAGTTTTTTTAAGGAAGAATGCAAATTTTTTCAACATAATATATTTACTTAATAAAACTTAGCCAAAATACTTTTTGTGCACTTTGTATGCAACAGCTACAGCTTTTATATCTGTTGTGAATGAATCTTCACCTACCAAATAAATAGGTCCATAAAAAATATGGTGCACATGCACCATACACACTGAGCACATGCTTCTGTCTGTTATGAATAGGTTAAGGTGAACAGTTAAGTGAACAGTACAATGCAGTTACAGTCAAGCATTTCTCTTAGTATAATTAAGAATAATTATTAAAATTTATGAAATAATTGGATGAAATTTAACAAAGAGACATTCAGTATATTGTATACTTATCATTAACAGATATGAATGTTACATTGCGGTTACAGTTAACTTTGCAGTTAAGGCTCACAGAGTTACTTATAGTTTAAATCAATGACCTATGTCAATAATTGGCGAAATAATAATTCATAAATATTAAAAAAAGGACTGACCAGGAATTACCCCACTGACCAAGAATTACCACAGTAACCAGGGGCATTATTTGGAGCCTTCCTGCAAATTATTCAAAACAATAATGGTAAATCCAAAACTATTTTTCAGTAACTGACATGGTACCTAATTCAACCAAAAAGAGAAAAAAGAAAAATATTCAGAAGTTTGAGCTTGATCACGATCTTTGTATAAATGTATCAAAACTAAGGCCAATCTTGTTTTACGAAATTTAACAAGCCATTTTAAAAAGAATTTTTTTTTCAAACTAAGTACACAGTCAACTCATAATTAAGTAATGAATTGCAATGAAGATAGTTCAGAGTACCTCTGTGATTTTTTTTCATTTTGCTGAAGGATTATTAAGACATAAAAAGGACGGTGACCAGGAATTACCCCAGAAACTTGCTGACCAGGAATTGCCCCGGGTGACCCTAAGTCCTGTAGTTTGTATACGGAATTCAAAGAACATTTATTCAAAATGTGTTCTAGAGTAAAGAAAAAACTTAGATCAAACTACGTCAGTAACTAATATTAAAACTAGAAGTTCTGTCAAGAACTAAACGAGCCTACTTTCCCGTACATCGACCTCCTCGCATTGGATCATTATTCTCTTGATTATCTGGGACTGAAAATTATGTCAAACATACCTTTTTAGCACTTAAAGCTGATTTCTATAAGCAAAATATACCCCTCTCATCAGATGAAATAGACACGTAAAAAGTAAATTAATGAATATTAAAGTTTTGTAGCACCTTTTAAAGAATGTAACTGTTACAATTCTTCCGCAGAAAAATTCCTCAATCGTTCTTAAAAAATAAAAGAAAAAATAAATAAAAGTACAAAGAACACCAAAAATACATTTTATCAAAAAAAGAAAAAAAAAAGGAAAAAAAAAAGAAAAAAAACTTGTCCGTTAATAAAATGTGTCGAATTTCATTTTTAACCCGTTGCCAGTTGTTAAATATAAAGAAGAAAATGCCCTCGTGAATGAAAAATTTTTGTTACAAAAAAAAAAAGAAAAAATCGTCTGCCAAAAAAAATAATAAAAAATAAAACAAATGTATAAATAAAAAAAAATCGTCTGTACAATCAGTCTTTTTTTCTTGAGCCTGCATTTTCGCCATGTTTGCGGAGTCGGAATCAGAGTCCTCACAGAAGATTATTCAGAAAAGTACTTTACATACATTATTTATCAAAACCATTTTCTTACAAAGTTGGTTTGAAGGAAATTCGCCTTAAAGTTCAGGATCAACATTCAACTTAAATTTCCCCGTAGGCTGGCTCTATGTAAAGTTTTTTTCTAAACGGTTCAACACTGAACAAAAAATGGTTCAAATCAAACAGTGAAGTATAGGATTGAGCCTCAGTGAGATCTTTCGAACAAACATTTGTGATGAAAGTATGCATGTTAGTCGTTGCAAAAACAGTCCTCTGGCAAGTGATTTTATCTATGTTAATCAGTTTAATTATGATGCACATTCACTATTATGTCCGTGATTTGTGTCTAAATTTATGGGTAGTTTCGTAACTAATTCTGTTCCAATTATTTTGCAGATATTAAATAACTAAGTGTTTATTTATAAATGTTATTATACTACGCAGTCATGATTTACCAGAAAAGCACAAATTTCAACTGGTCCTCTTTTGAGCTAAAGTGATACATTTCTTGAGCAATGTATTATAATTATACGAACATTTAAAAAAAAAAAAAAAAAAAAACATGCCCCGACAGATTCTGTGTGGAAAATTACGCGTTTACAGAGAATCCTCCATATAAAGAATAAGTATGCATATGAAAATTATAGAGCGGGAATTCACTTACCCATTTCTCAATTTTCTTATGCTTAGAAGATAAATAAATCAAGCTAATGAAGCATCAAAACTAAGATGCAGTACACTCTATTAGCATCAAATTTAGATACGCAACACAAACAGCGCTAAAGGATCGACTGAGCGGTTATGCCTAAAAATTTTGGCGGGGACCGGATTCGTATCTTGCTGAGTTGCACAGATGCCGTGCAAATGAATTCCTCATTTTCAACTGTTTTAGTTTGAAGCATATATTATAACTTTCAAATTCAAAACTATTATGGTTACAATTTTTGGCCACTCTTTTGTTAATCCCAAATCGGGAGTTAAATTTTTAATTCACGACTTCGTACGCCATATCGTTATATTGAGGACTACAACACTTTGTACGTACAGAAACGCACCTTAATACATATGTAATATAAAAGTGACTTGAAAAATCATTGTTGAGCTAGTGTTTTATCAGAATACACAAGACACCAGTTGGAATCGAACCCACGACCTTCTGTAGTGTAAGCAGGAAAACAATACAACTAGATTTCGGATACTTATTACGATTTCATCGTTACAGATATTCTTGAGTAAGCGATCTGAAATGAAGTAAAGTGTTTATTTTTTGTTCTTGGCAAACCTTCAGGTTTATATTTATTAGTGTGAAAAGGGCCTTGCGCGATGAATTGGCACAATGTATAAAAAATACTCAACAGTTCTGTCAGTCTTAATTACACACAGACTAACAAAGAAGCGTTTTATTTCATCGTATTTGGTATTTTACACAACAAGAAGTCGTATCAAACAAAATGGACTCGTAATTCTAAAAATCGTAAACAACTGAAAAGGCGCGAGTTGGTCACTTTTATTGAACATTATTGTGCAGGGCTTTTCTGGATCTTCACATCCTCCCCACCCTGGTCACCACATAGATCAGGATGCTCCCCACCCTGATCTATTTCCAGAGGGATGACCAGTTGGATAGGCCTTTTGATTTTCTGAGTGGCACTTCTTAACATACAGGATCTAATTTTCCCATCCCGCCCAGGGAAAAGTTCTTCAACTACGGCCTTCTTCCACAAATGTCTTGGTTGCACGTTTTCGTGCAAGAGAACCACGTCCCCAACACGAACGGGAGGCCCCATTGCACGGCTTTTCACTTGGTGAAAATTTCGTAAATCGAGGAGGTATTCCTTACTTTTCGTCCAGTGAGAAAATGAGCGGGTGTCAGTGTTTCATTAAATTCCTCTTCGCTGTTCTCTTGTACAATAGGTCGGCTATTAAGAGCGGCTTCTATTCCTATTAGTACCGTTCGGAGGCTTTCTTCGTCTAAACAAGTACTTCCAAGTATTTTTGTCAAGCACCTTTTGACAGATCCTACCATTCGTTCCCACCATCCTCCCCACCAAGCCGCTCGTGGTACAATAAATTTCCAACGTATGCCGTTATGAGCGTAGAATTGTTGAACTTCGGAGGAGGTGAGAGCATTCCAGAGATTTGTGAGCTCCTTGTTCGTGGCGTGAAATGTGGTTGCGTTATCAGAGTAAATCGTATGAGGAAACCCACGTCGGGAAACGAATCGTTGAAGTGCCATAAGGAATCTATCAGTCGAAAGATCTGAAACGGTTTCTAAGTGCAATGCTCGGGTGGTTGCGCAAGTGAAGAGTGCAATGTAGGTCTTTTGTGTTGTTAAATGTTGACGGACATACAGAGGGCCAGCAAAATCAATTCCAGTAACAGTGAATGGTGGTGATGGGCGTATTCTATCTGCTGGCAAAGGGGCTTCAATTTGCAATGGACCAGATAATCGTGAAATTTTGCAGGGTAAGCAGTTTCGTAAAGCCATCTTAATGGCTTGTCTACCACGTATTATCCAATATTTTTCACGAAGTTCAGAGAGAACTATACGAACTCCGAGGTGATGTAAACGAACATGTGTATACTGGATCAATAATGTAGTGAAGCGATGAGAACCATCAAGCAATAACGGATGTCGTTGAGAGTCCGAAAGTTGAGCAAAGTGTAATCGTCCTCCAAGTCGTATAAGACCATCTTCCAGGAATGGGTTAAATTTGGCGATTTTTGAAGTGTCCGGTACGGCCGATCCGCGATTCAATAGTTCGAGTTCCTGGGAGAAAGATTTCTGCTGAACTATAGAAATCCAATATTGATGAGCGTTTTCCAGTTCTTGGGCATTTAATTCATCTTTCTTTTTTGTCGGTGACCTACAGTTTGTTATGAAACGCATTATCCAAGCGGTCGTTCGTAACAACTTAAAATACTTGCTAAATCGTGAAATATCAAGAATAGGGTTAACAGTAGAAATGTGCAGTACTTCTAAATTTTGATTTCGAGCTTCAAGCTTTTGAGAAACGTCCTTACTGTTAACAGAGCAGTCATTCGGCCATGATTCTGGTGGACCTACTAGCCAAGGTGGTCCATTCCACCAAATGTGCGATGAGTTCAACACCGATGACGTAACTCCTCGTGACAAACAGTCTGCCGGATTGTCTTTTCCAGGGCAATAGCGCCATTGTGCAGGATTAGTGTGTCTTTGAATTTCAGTGACTCGATTGCAGACAAATGTTTTCCATTTGTTAGGATCACTGCGTATCCAACTCAAAGTTACTGTTGAATCAGTCCATAGCACAGCTGACGAGGTGCTTAAGTTCGTTTCGCGACGAAAATAAGCAAGTAATCTAGCTCCTGTCAAAGCTGATAAGAGTTCTAGGCGAGGTAAAGTCACCCTTTTTATTGGAGCTAGTCGATTGCGGCTGCACACTATGTGAACTTTTGTAGTTTTCTCTTGAGTTGTAAGTAAATAGAGAACACTACCGTAGGCACGTTCAGAAGCGTCACAGAAAACATGAATGGCATATTGACCATCTGAAGTTAATCCAATCCAGCGAGGAACTTGAATAGAAGGGATGAGAGACAGTTCTTCAAACCATTTACACCACTTAACCACTATATCGGACAGCAATATTTCATCCCACTGAATACCACGTAGCCATGTACCTTGAAAAAGCAGCTTACTGTACACAATAACTGGAGCAAAGATGCCCAGGGGGTCGTAACAACTAGCCGTTGAACGTAAAAGTAGACGTTTCGTGAGTGGTTTTTCAAGCAAATTCCGTTTCATGTGGGAGAAATCGTGCGAAAGTGCATCATCGTGCGAATTCCAAGATACACCTAAAACTTGAGTATGTGTGTTGTATGGAATATTTGTATCATTCCAAACTGTGAGAAGTTGTGTACAGTTAGTAGCCCATTTACCCATAGGTAATTTAATAAGAAACGTGATAGCTTGTAACTGATTGTACAATAATACAATATCCTCTTCATTTTGAGTACTAGAAACAATGTCGTCCATGTAGAAACTTTTGTGCATTTCAAATGCTGCAAGGGGGAATTCTGTCTTGTGAGTCGTTGCTAATTCGCGTAAAGTAGCCGAGAGCAAGAAAGGGCTACAGCTGAGACCGAACGGGAGACGTTTGAAACGATAAGTTGCTATTTCATCTTTTTTAAATTCCAGACCTTGAGGCGTAGTTACTGAAGCAAACCAAAGGAAACGAGTGGCATCTCTATCACGTTCATCCAAAGAAAGCTGTAAAAATGCCTGGGTACCATCACCAGTTAAAGCTTGCTCGTGTAGTCTAAAACGTAATAGAACAGCTAAAATGTCCGGTAATAAATTAGGTCCTACTTCCAATGCGTCATTTAATGAAGGGGAATTGGGAATTCGTGAGGAAGCATCAAACACAACACGCCATTTTTCTGATTCTTGTTTAGTCCTTTTAACTGCATGATGGGGTAAATAAAACTCTTTATCGTTATTTGAGTTTGAAGAAGGGGCAATTTCAACTTGATCATTTTCAATGTAACCTTTCATGCATTCTTCATAATTACATCTGAAAGATTGGTTTGATGTGAAACGCTTGGTTAATGTATGAAATCGACTTTTAGCATTGTCAATATTGTTGCAAGTCAAAGTAACGTCTTTTTTCCACAGAAGACTTACAACTCTGCGTCCATCTTCAATTCTATATGAATCGTGAAATTCTTTTAGTATTTTAGAATCCAATGCATTCATGTTCGTGTGTCGAACTTCATCTTTAATACCAATTGTTTCCAAGTCCCAAAACTGGCGAATATCATTATCTAAGCAGGTTGATACATTTTCGATCGCAACGTGGTTAACGGAAGCATTTTCTTTCAAAATGACATTAGAACGTGTGCCAGAAAGTACATAACCAAAAATAGATGGAATAAGAGCGAGAGATTCAGTTACTTTAATAGGCGATTCTTCCTTTATTATATTCCAATAAAAATCTCCGCCAATCAGCAACTCTATTGGCAGGTCTAGTCCATCATCAGGAGGATCTGCAAGTTTAAGTCTTTTCTTTTGAGCGAAAAGAGCAATGTCCGTTGGAGCATGTGGATGTGGGGTGTATGAATTGAGACTCTCAAATGCGGTAACTGAAAGAGTGTTTTTGTTCCAATAACTTGACAGCTTAAATTTTACTCTTCGACACTGTGCATTAGTTGCATTTGAATTCTATAGGGGTCAAAATGGTTAGTGGTTTGGTTTTAGAGGCTTCTGAGTCAAAAAACTAAGTTGGAATGGGGGGCATGGTTCAAGGAGCAGTTTTCAAAAGAATGCAAACTCTTTAGGTTTTAATAGAAATAGTAATAGGGAGACGAATAAGAGCAGTCATTTTAACAATTTCGATTCAAGAAATCGCAAGGGGTTGAATAAAAGCAAGTTGAGCATGCTTAAGGTTTTCTATACCAATGCTCGCAGTATTAGGAACAAGATGGAAGAATTGAAAAGCATAATTATAGATGAGAAGTTGGATATTATTGGAGTTACCGAGACATGGGCTACCAAAAATGATGATGATTTATTGTGTATTGCTGGGTATAATTTGTTTAGACAAGATAGAGCAGGTAAAAGAGGTGGTGGGGTTTTGTTTTATGTTAGGGATACTTTAACTTGCAATGAATTTGCAATAAATGACAAACCTAATGATATTGACATGGTTTGGCTAGAACTGATGAGCAGTAAGGGTAAAAAATTGCGTTTGGGTAACATTTACAGGCCACCTAATCTAAGCCAGGGTCAAGATGAAGAGATGTATCGTATTATTAGAGACATGTCGAGTAAGGGACCGGTAATTATAATGGGGGATTTCAATTTTCCGGGCATTAATTGGAATAATTCTTACCCCAATAATAGTAAAGAAGAGGAATTTCTAAAAGTAATTGGTGACTGTTTCTTAGATCAAGTTGTTTCTGGGGGAACACGGCAGGATGCTGTCTTGGATCTAGTTTTCTGCAATGTTGAAGGTTCTGTTCAGGCATTATGTGTAGGGGAGCATATTGGGGATAGTGACCACAACAGTATTAGGTTTGGGATTAAGTTTGATATGCACAAAGACAAAAATTTTAGGATTGTGCCTAATTTCAGAAATACTGATTTTGTCGCACTCAGGCAGAGTTTGAAAACTGTTTTTTCATCAGGTTTGGACAATAGCGAGGTAAATCTGCAGTGGACTGAGTTTAAGGAAAAACTAGCAAAAACAGTTGGGGATTATGTTCCTTTTAGGAGAAAAGGGGTAAACACAAAAATTTGGCCCATGTGGTTCACTAGTGAAACTAAGGATACTCTAAACCGTAAGCAAGCTGCTTTTCGTCGATTAAAAGAAACTGGTCACAGCGCAGATAGGCTACAGTATTGTGAGGCTAGGCGTAGTTTTAAGTATTTGGTACGGTTTCAGAAAAGAGAATTGGAACAAAAGCTTGCAGATAATATTGACAGGAACCCAAAGGGGTTTTTTGCTTACGCAAATTCTGGGAAAGTTCGAAATAGTCAAATTGGGCCACTGGTTGATGAGCATGGAAATTTAATTCAGAATGATGGGGATATTGCTAATGTTCTAAATGACTTTTTTTCCAGTGTTTTTAACGATAACTGTATCTCAACAGTTGACACAAGTAAGACACAAGCTACTCTACAGCTTGAGGATTTTGTTTTTTCTAGGGAGGACGTTTTACTTCATTTGAAAAAAATTAAAACAACTAAAGCTCCGGGACCAGATAATATTTACCCAAAAATTCTAGTTGAATGTGCTGAGGAATTAGTAGATACTATTGTAAAAATTTTCAATGCTTCGTATAACTCAGGGACAGTGCCAGAGGACTGGAAATTGGCTAACATTACGCCACTCTTCAAGAAAGGGTCTAGAGGTAATGCAGGAAATTATAGACCTGTCAGTCTTACTTCAGTGGTTTGCAAAATTTTTGAAACTTTATTAAAAATTAAGATTATGGATTTCTTAGAAAATAATAGTCTGTTGACTAGTTTGCAGTATGGTTTCAGGAAAGGTAAATCGTGTGCTACTAATTTATTACATTTTTATGACAAGGTCACCATGGCTTTAGATAACAAAAAGTGTGTAGATATTGTTTACATTGATTTTCAAAAAGCTTTCGATAAGGTACCGCATGTTGCACTACTCAGTAAATTAGCTGATATAGGAATTGGAGGTAAAATTTTAGTTTGGGTTAGGAATTGGCTGACAGGAAGGAAACAAAGAGTAGTTGTAAGGGGTAATCATTCTAAATGGAGTGAGGTTTTAAGTGGGGTTCCCCAAGGATCAGTTTTAGGTCCACTTTTGTTTATTATTTTTATGAATGATATTCATGAAAATGTTTCTGGAAACATGAATTGTTTTGCTGATGATGTCAAAGTTATGGGGGTTGTAGAAAATGATGAACAAGTAAATCAGCTGCAAGATGATTTGGATCATATTACTAAGTGGGCAGACAAGTGGGGCATGGCAGTAAATGTTGGGAAATGTCAAGTGCTGCATTTAGGTCATGGGAATAAGCATACAAGCTATTATTTACAGGGTTCAGTCATTAGTAAGGCAGAAAATGTTATGGATCTAGGTGTCTTAATAAATCAAGACTTCAAGTTTAGTCAACAGTGCAGCATAGCTAGTAACAAAGCCAATAGGATGCTTGGGTTTATAAATAGATCTATTTCAAACAAATCTAAGAAGGTTCTTCTGCCTTTATATAGAAGTTTGGTAAGACCTCATTTAGAGTATGCTGTTCAGTTTTGGTCTCCATATCTTAAGAAAGATATTAATTTATTGGAAAGGGTACAAAGGAGGGCTACAAAGTTAGTGAAAGGACTTTCTAATTTAGACTATGATTCCAGACTTAGAATGCTTAATATGTATAGTCTTGAGCAAAGGAGAACCAGAGGGGACATGATTCAGTTGTTTAAATTTATCAAAATGAAAGATGTTATAGGGTTAAATTTTTGCACGGAAAGCAGGACAAGGGGTCATTGTTATAAGCTGTTTAAATCTCAGGCTAACCTGGAAATTCGGAAAAATTACTATTTTTGCAGAGTAGTGGGAACTTGGAATAGTTTACCGGAAGAGGCGGTAAGGAGCAAGGGAGTAGATAGTTTTAAGAGGGCCATTGATCTTCATTGGGATCTATAATTTGACTAGGACCAGCCCAGTTGGGCCCAGAGCCTGTTGCTGGTCGTCACATTTGTATTTGTATTTGTTTCTGTAGATTCAAAGGTATTCACTTTTAAAGTCTCTAAATGCATCACTTCAAGTTGTAAATCATCAATTAAATTCGAATGTACAAAACTGGATTGACTGCCACCATCTAAAAGACATTTTGTAAGTTTTGTTATACCTGTGGGTCCCGTGATATAAATTCGAGCCGTTTGTAAATAAGTATAGTTTGTTTCAGCTACATTGATTTTGTTAACTTCACTAGGAGTAGCTGTGACTAATTGCGTATTTCGTGAAACTTTACAAATCGATATGTGATGTTTCCCTTTACATTTCGTGCAATGCACTTTATCTTTTCGTGCACAATTTTTCGCATTATGGCCACGGTTAGTACAAAGAAAACAGCGTCCAGAGTCCTTTAGTTTTTTAATTCGTGTATCCACATCTGTTACAGTTGTACAATTTTGCGGCCAATGTCCAGAAGTTTCGCAAAAGAGGCAGAAATGCATTGGTTTCTTAGATCGATTCATTGGTTTAGCATTTACTTGAAAGGAAGACATAGTAGGAATAACCGGAAAAAATCTTTGTTCACCTTGTATTTTTTGTGCTGTCATTGCGCTTTCAACTTCTTCGGCAAGAAACTGCAACAATCTCGTAATATTTCCTTCGTTTAGCTTTTCACGTTTCACATAAAGAATCCACTGTTTGCAAATTTCTGTTGGAAAAGCTCGTAGAATTTTTGGCACCAAAACTCGACCATAACTGTCGATATCTTCGCCTAACGCACGTAATGCTTGTAAACGTCTATTACACTCGATATATAATATATTTAGATATTCTGGCGAAGTATTAGTCACTGGAGTAAGGCTTTCTAAAAAATCCAAATGTGCTTGAATTATGCGATTTTTATCGCCGTATTTGTCTTTGAGAATTTGCTTCGTCGTATCGTAAGTATCTGCAATAACACTAATGCCGTCAACTAGGCGCCTTGGTTCGTCTTGTAAATATCCGCGAAGAAAAACGTACTTATCAATCGTGGATAATTGGGAATTTTTATCAATAGATGACTCGAATTGTTCCCAAAAATTTTGCCACTGTTCTATATCACCTCTAAAAGGTTCCAGTTTTATAGCGGGTAATTTGACAGTGAATGATTGTGTTATTGGCGAAGGTACAGCAAGGTCAGAAAACTGAGCAACATTTGGCACAGGAGTTGCAGAATAGTTTAATGTATCTTGGCGTAATAATTTATTTGATTTAAATATCGCACGATTATCCACTTCTTCGTACTCTTCACATTTTATAACGTCTTCGTTATATTCTGCGTCAGTAAAATTTTCGTGTATATTTCGATCCAATTCTTTCATCTCTTTCAAACAGTCCTCCAAACGCTGAGAGGTGTAACACAGTTCGTCTCTCTGCTGAGAATTTGTCCAGTTATTTACATCATTAACAAGGCGTGTTATATTTCCGCGAACTGTCGTCCTTCGTCGTTTTAGAATTGTAACCTTAGCTATTATTGCTGCTATATCGTCACCGTCCGCCATATTAAAAAAAAACAAAACTTACTTGGGAATTCGTTTAAGTTCAGTTTCCTTCTTCCCGCGTTTTCGGCACCAAAAATTGTCAGTCTTAATTACACACAGACTAACAAAGAAGCGTTTTATTTCATCGTATTTGGTATTTTACACAACAAGAAGTCGTATCAAACAAAATGGACTCGTAATTCTAAAAATCGTAAACAACTGAAAAGGCGCGAGTTGGTCACTTTTATTGAACATTATTGTGCAGGGCTTTTCTGGATCTTCACAAGTTCACTGTAAGTTTGTTGTACATATCGTTTTGCATGACAATTATAATAACCCATTTATGCCAAAGTTTTTTTTAACAATTTTTTTTAATTTTTATCTGTTTAAAACTCTTACTTGGAATAGTTTACATACATTTTAGGCTTAAAATAGTTCGCCGTTGCCATATTTCTGTACCTTAGAACCAGACTAACGAAGTCCATTATAGTAACTTTTCAGGAGAAGGGAAAAACAATTGTCGGATTCATGCAAAGGATGGGATTCGCGGTTCTGTAATGATGCTAAATAATTCGAAGGAATTTGTTTTACAAAATACCATTCTCTTGGGTCGATGCAGAATAAGATTCTACATTCAATTCATTAATAAAGTGAAAATCGCCATTTTTGGACTTACGTCGTTCTGGTTCTGAGGTACAGATTTATTGAGTTATTTTACGTCCTGTTTATAGGATATTTTGCGACGGTTTCAGAATAGCAACCCTAACACCCATTAAAAAATAAAAAACTTTGTATTCTGTCAAAAAACACAGCAATAATTTAGCAACAAACATAACTAGCGAAAATCCAGGACTCCGGGGGTCTTACTAATAATTTTTAAATTTCATTTTCATTACGTTATACATTTTTTATTTAGGGCATTCAAAAAAATGTTGAATCTACACTATTTTAATTTGTAGTTTTGACATATAGATGTCGCCGCAGTAAGCGTTTCTACACAACGAAGGCTATTTCCTGCTTTTGCCCAGCTTTTTCTCTAATTGACTGCAATAAATCACTCTAGCCCCAGCCCTCCCCCTGCGAGTAGCGTTGCCCGAGAAAAAATACCGTTCCTTTTCTTTAGGGATAGCCCACAAAGGGAGTTCGCTTTTATTCAACCGCTTTGAATTCACAATGCAGTCTATAATTCGCACACTTCAGGCGATAAGAGTTTTAGAATTTGATAATTTGGGTTCAGAACACTGATTTGCTTATGCATTTTGCAATTTCGAATTACCGCCACTATTTTCCTCACAAAAAAAAGGCGCACTATAAATAGGAGATTTCAATTACAATATTTTAATCTACTAAAACAAGGAAAATATTTAAATCTAATTCAGGCTTCTTTGCTGCTGTATGTTCTAATATTACAACAGATTTATAAAAAATATTCTGAAAAGTATATAAGCAAAAGCATAAAATTTTAAAAATATATATCCTTTTAATTCAAATACTGTATACTTTTATGCAAATTGAATATTAAAATTAGCACTATAAAATAAAAATTGATTTCTTTTAAATATTTAACGTTTATAATGTGGTGTTTGCTCTTTTTTCCATAGTAAATCCCTGTTCAACACTCAACTGTAAATTTTGTTTCTTAGGGCCCTGCTCCACATTGACGTAAAGCAGAAAAATAAAGCAGAAGCGTAAAATGGAGCAAATAGTGTTACTATGGAAAGTACTCGGATTTTCGGTTTCTGCCTTCAGTTTCGGTCGCGTTTTACGCTGATGTGGAGCAGGGCCCTTACTGTTCAAATCCGGTAATTCAACAATGAACTTCGTACTTTATTTTTTAAATTCATTTATTAGATTTTTTTTTTTTTTTTTTTTTTTTTTTTTTTTTTTTTTTTGAAGCATTACTGTGCACAGCAGCTGATTTTCAGGTTAGCCGCGTGGCAAGAGCAGATGCAGCTTTTGCTTTAGGAAGGGGTCATTTTCGGAAAGGAAGGGGAAAGGGGTCAATTTCCCCTACATAGGTCCTAAAAAAACAAGTGATATAAGTCCTAAAATAAAATTTTTGCTTATATTGGGTAGTTAAAGGGGGTCCACTTCTCTGGAACTGCGCTTGCGAGTGGGTCATGCCCCTGCCAAAGAGCCGTACAGATAATTTATCTCCACGATTAACAATTTTTGAATTTATTTCATCTTAAGATAAGTAATATTTTATAACTATATTTTCAAAAAAAAAAAAATCCTACAAAGTATTATTTGAATAATATAACTTTCGTTTGCTATGGGAGTAATATTGCAGTCGGCAAACACTGTAAAATATATATAAAAACGTCAAGAGTTTCAAATTAAAACGTATCACAATTCTTTGATATAATACCTAATTATTCTGTTTTAACAACCTCTTGTTTTACCCTTCGAATAATACTGTGCATTATTACACCATTTTGGTGAAATTACGTAAGGTTTATTTAGGTAGGTTTAGGCGGTTAGTTAGGTGACTTACCGCCACATTCGAAGTAAATTAGTATGTTCTATTTCTGTACTTCAAAGTGGAGCCAAATCAATGATGAAAGTGTATAACAATTTCCCAAGAAAGTTTTTTACTTAACATAGCATTTTCAAGAAATAATATGTGAGAAGGATTTTTCAACTAAACAAAACATACTGCTTCCTAGATTAAATGCATTTATTATTTAAAAAAAGAAAAAATCATCTTTATAAAGGCAATTTTTGGTAAAAAATTTGATACACATGAAATAATGATGATTCAAATATGCATACAGGCTCATAAAATTTGCATTCATCCTTACAAGATGAGCACAAATATATAAGAGCCAGTATTTAGAAAAGTGCCAATTTGAAGTTGGAGTTTTCTGAAAAAAAAATTTTTTTGCAGAAAAAAACTAATATCGGATTTTAAGTCTAAATTGGGTCTAAATGCAAGAAAATAAAAGGGGGGAGGTCAAGGAAGTTATTTACCCCCTCCTTAGATTACTCGCTTTTAAGCCGTTACAGATCTGATGAATGTTACAGATCTGATGTTAATATGAGCTACATATTTGAGTTTATGCTTTCAGTCTTCGTTAACATCTCTAAATATGATATCATTTCCTTGCATTTTTAACATAGAATTAAAATAATTATATTAAAATATATATATTAGGCTAAAAAATCAAATTTCATTATAAAAAATCATTTCTTGGAAATAAAAATGAGCGATATGATTTTTAGGTAAAATAAATTATGAGATTACCAAATCCAAGCTAATAAAACATTTGTTTTGTTTTGAAGCAACACACAACTTCAACTTTTTCAACACACAACTCTGCTGCTTGCTTTTCTTTAATTAGTTGCAGGACATTTAATTTCTTCATCAGAAATTCAAATTTAGCATGCTAGTTATTATCTAGTTATTTAGCGAAGTTATGAGAAATTGAAGCACAAAAAAATAATAAATAAATAAAATAATAATAATTAATTAACTTAATTTCTGCAGTGTCATTTTTTCTTATTTTACTAACTTCTATTGTTAGGTCATACAAACCACAAATGAAGCAATTGTACTAAAACTCATTGCTTTTCATTTTTTAAGAACAAAAATATTCAATATATATGGCTAAAACCTATGATTTTTGCTTTTTATAATTCTGAACGTGTGAGTTAGTTCTGTAACATATTCGCTGTTTTTCAATGTTACCGCTCTGACTGTTACCGATCTGACAAACTGACAAAGTTTTTTTTTTATTTCCGAGTCGAGTGCACCAAACCAAAATCAAACACGTGGTTTTTTCACTTGTAATAAAGGACTATACTTATATATAAAATAATTTTTAAAATAATAAAAACTGCTCATTTTAGAGCGTGTTACCGATCTGATGACTCAAATGACACACATTTTATAAATTACTTTAAAAAATCTTACCTGCAATTTTAGATGCAGAAATGCAAATTTTTAATTACGATACGATAAAACATCACACCAGGTACTCAGTATCACGTAGAATCGGTGCAGGAAATGATTTTGGCAGCCTAAATATAGATCGGAAGTTATTGTTACCACTCTGACGCGGAACTGAGGGACACGCCTATTTCGCATTCCCTAGAAAATCAGTAATCGATTAAAACAAAAATGAAGTAAAATATTAACAAAGGGGTAAAAATAGAATCGTTTTTTGTGCAGGTGCGTTTTTTTGGGAAGTTAGAAAGTGCGCTTAAGCTGTTTGCATGCTAAGCTTTGCTACTGGGGACACGTTACCGATCTGATTTTCGATGCATAAAACAAATATTTTCTGAAGAAAAAAAAAATTTTTTTTCTGATATTATTAGATGAAATGAAAGCAAAACTTGTCTTCTTCCTGGGGAAAATTATTTTTTTAACTAGTTATTGAAATACTAGTGAAAATTCACTTAGGACTCAAATTGGCACTTTTCTAAATATTAGCTCATAAAGGGGGAAACTTTCAATCAACCGGAATTTGAAATAAAATTAGCTTAAATTTCATTCAGTTTGAGTAAGGGTTCATTGAATGCAAAATAAATGTAAAATGAGCTTGATATTGAAAATTATACGCAAAAAATTTGGTTACCATGAAATAATGATACAATATGCCGTTACAGTAAAATATATACATCCCTAAATAAAATTATTTACTCTGTTTAGGGAGCGTCAGTGTGATTGCTTACATTACACCGCAGTTTATGCGTTAAATTTGCATTCAACCTTAAAAGATGAGCAAAAATATCATTCAAAGTTGAAAAATTTTCAGTCAACCGGAATTTGAAATGAAATTAGCTTAAATTTCATTCAGTTCAAATTGAGTTATGGTTCATGGAACGCAAAATAAATGTAAAATCATAAATAAAATGAGCTTGATATTGACAATTATATACAAAAAATTTGGTTACCATGAAATAATGATACAAAGTGCCGCTCGTTACTGTTAATAAATACATCCCTAACTAAAATTATTCATTCCTTTTAGGAAACCTAAATGTGATTGCGCACGATAACCCGCAGTTTTTGCAATAAATTTGCATTCAAATTTACAAGATGAGCACAAATATCATGCTAAGTGGAAAAAGTTTCAAGTTCTAGTCAACCGGAATTTGAAATGAAAGTAACTCAAATTTAATTCAGTTAAATTGTGTGAGTAAGGGTTCATTGAATGCAAAATAAAAGAAAAAGCATAAATAAAATTAGCTTGATATTGACAACGCACAAAATTTGGCTACTATGAGATAATGATACAAGATGCCGTTACTGTAAAAATATATACATCCGTGAGTAAAATTATTCACGTCGTTTATGAAACGTCAGTGTGATTGCGCACAATACACCGCCGTTTATGCGATAAATTTGCATTCAACCTTGCAAGATGAGCACAAATATCATACAAAGAGAGAAAACTTTCAGTCAACTTTAATTTGAAATGAAAGTAACTTAAATTTCATTTCGGTTTAAATTGAGAAATGGTTCAGGGAAAGCAAAATAAATGTAAAATTATAAAAAAAATGAGTTTGATATTGACAATTATATACAAAATTTTGGTTACTATAAAATAATGCTACAAGGTTCCCGTTACTGTATCGTAAGTAAAATTATTCACGTCGTTTAGGAACGTCAGTTTGATTGCGCACAATACATCGCAGTTTATGCAATAAAATTGAATTCAACCTTACAAGATGAGCACTAAATATCATACAAAGAGGGAAAGAAATGAAATTAACTTACATTTCATTCGGTTTTAATTGAGTAAGGGTTCATGGAATGCAAAATAAATGTACAATCATAAATAAAATCAGCTTGATATCGACAATTATATACAAAATTTTGGTTACTATAAAATAATACTACAAATTGCCGTTACTGCAAAAATATATACAGCAGTAAGTAAAATTATTCACGTCGTTTAGGAACGTCAGTGTGATTGCGCACAATACATCGCAGTTTATGCAATAAAATTGAATTCAACCTTACAAGATGAGCACAAAATATCATACAAAGAGGGAAAGAAATGAAATTAACTTATATCTCATTCGGTTTTAATTGAGTAAGGGTTCATGGATTGCAAAATAAATGTAGAATCATAAATAAAATCAGCTTGATATTGACAATTATATACAAAATTTTGGTTACTATAAAATAATGATACAAATTGCCGTTACTGCAAAATTATACACATCCGTAAGTAAAATTATTCATTCCGTTTAGGGAACGTCAGTGTGATTGCACAATATACACCTACAGTTTATGGAATAAATTCGTATTCAACCTTACAAGATGAGCATAAATATCATACAAAGGGGAAAATGTTTCAGTGAACTGGAATTAAATATTAAATTATCATGATTGTCACTCACTTTAATTGAGAAAACGGATCATCTTTTGCAAAATAAATGTAAAATTATAAATAAAACTATTTCAAACTTGACAATTAGTTATACAATTTGGTAACTGTGACATAATGATGCATGGTGCAATTGCTGTAAAAAAATAAAGAAATATTTATTTTTTTTTAGTGCACAAGCGTTTGGTTGCATTATTTATAGCCTCAATTATAAAGGCGGGTTCTCGTAACGGCATGCTTCTTAAAGCCCTTGGATCAACAAGTTCTGGCAATAGGCAATCGAAATAGTATGCTCGTAGTTTTGGGAGTGCAGACTTCCAAAAATCGTCATCTCTGCGGATACGTATAGTACAAACATCATTTTTGCACCAAAAATATAGATCGCATCATTTTCTTTTTGTAATCGCCAACTGCCCTTGTATTTGATAATAATAGCGATGGTTTGTTGGAAGAAATGCAGTGCTATTACTCGTAAATTTTATGCCGATATTATGAGAGTTTGCAACGGCTTCTAATTTATCTGCATTCCTATCTGTGTAAGAACACTTAATCTCTACTAGACCATCGCTATTTATTAAACCATCCGGACTGCAGCATAAAAATGGATTTTCTGGGTCTACGAAAAGACCACATTGTACCACAGTCTTCCAGTTTCAATTTCGTATTGTTTTAGGGCACAGAGTTCATGAGCTTGTCCATATTTCATGGCTTTTGATTGCACTGTCGACCCGTATACGATCCGTTTTACCAATTTTGCGCTCTTGGTTGTAATACGCTTGTGCATAACATCTTTGAAAAAGGAAGAATGAGCACCAGGATGAATTGACCGCGTTCTTCGTACAATATATCGTCGGCACCATGCTAAAATAACGAATGTGAAAAATCGCGTTTTTCAAGTTCGATGGTTTCCCGTAGTACTGAAAAAGGGCTCCTAACTGTGTTACATGGTCGTAAGCCAATGTCATTTTTACGAATTCACAGCTTTTCCCGATTAAGTTACGCTGTATATACGAATATGATATTCAACTTTACACAGTAAACAAATAAAAAAAAATTATATTTTTAACTATTTATTGCCTTATCTTTTGTTCAATAAAAGTTTTTCTTAGTAAAAAAAAAAGTTTTTTCTTATCATTTCATCCATAATTATTATTTTTATAGCAATTTTGTATCCTAGATGTAAAGTATCAAAAATGAATGTCATGAAACTTCATTGCAAACTATCGAATATTCTCTGAAATTTCATAATTCATATTCGATACTTTACCTTCAATTCAATGACTTTCGACCAAAAATATCCATTTTGGTACAGTAGCGAATATTTTTAAACTATTATTGTTATTTTTACAAATAATTAAAATTAAAATGATACCTTCGAGCCTTAGTTTTACACTTAGAGATATCTATAAAAATTGAAAATAACCAAACATGTCAGGTGAGAAAAAATTATATTCAGTGTTTTGGCTCTCCTGAAAAGTGCTAATTTTCACATTCGTAATTTTAGCATAGTACCGACGATATGTAACTTTAGTTCTCAAGCATAGCTATTAAATATATCTTCATAAGTTTTACAAAATTAACGCTAAGCTAGTTTTAATGCCTATTACAGCTAAAGGAAAAACAATAATTAAAAATAGAAAAATATTGTATGAGTTCTGTGGGACTGCGGACTGACTCGTAGCTGCACAGGAATATTTGATCTTGTTGGGTATTCATATGCAGAAAATAAAATGTTCAAAATTGGTTTGGTGGAAAATATATGTTGAATGGTTAACACATTTTTCAGCATTGTCGTTATTTTTATTTACCATATTAGATTATATATGCTCAATTTTTTAGTGAAATAAACCTGTATGTTGCATTAGGAACATATTTGGATTAATTAAAAATAAATATCTCTCTCTAAATCGATTTTTTAAAAAGTTGCATTTCATTATACTTTCTCCATTACATCTACACTGCAAAATATGAGCTGTTGTTTTTTCAGTATAATACTGGCAGCCGAGGTTCCAATTGAAAATTATAAAATGCACAGCAATAAACTGCAAAATTCATTACTTTATAGTAAGAAACTGCAAAATTGCTGGTTTTACAGTTTAATACTGTGAAATTTAGTTTTCAATTGTAACTTCGGCTGCCAGAATTATACTGTAAAAAAACAGCTAATTTTTTGTAGTGTACTGCGGCTACTGTAAATATACATCCGTCCGCTGAGTAAAGTTATTCATTCTCTTTAGGAGCGCCTTAAAGTGATTGCGACCATAAGCGTAGCGTCACCCTGACCCCCATCCCCCCCCCCCCCCCAAACGCAACTTGCTGGATACGAAATTTTTAGAACCTGAAATTTTGTAAAATCAGAGTGAAAATCGTATCATTTATAGTTTTTGTTTTTTTTTTTTTTTTTTCTTTTTTTTTTATCTTAGTATTATACCTGCATGTATGGGGTGAGAGGGCACGGGGGAATATAGGTCCTCTGTGAATAGTTTCGATGTTTGGCACATGATCTTTTATGAAAAGGGACGGAAATCATCAGAAAGATTGTTTCCGTTTAAGTCACCCACTAGTGCAGCCAGAATTATCGTCTGGGAGGAGTTTTTTTTTTCTAGTCAAAACAGTCCTTGACTTTGCCAATAATGTTAAATGCAAGGCCTCACAGGGGTATTTTAGCACAATCCCCCTTGCTGCGGCAGGTTTTATCTTGACCTTCTAAATGCTTGTTGCGCTACTAAAATAATTCAAAAGTGTGTTGTGATGAAACCAAGCTAATTATTTGATGCGAACCTTTTTAGGCATATATTTTATAATTCTATGTAACTACTAACACTACTAAGAAATAATTTTCATTTTTTCAAATTACTATTTTCATAAAATCTGGCTCATTGTAAGAAAGAGAGAGAGAGAGAGAAATTAAGAAAAAAAATCGATCTCATTATCTTACTCCCATGCAAATTTTTATGATAAAATACGGATTTTAGCATAGAATTAATTATCAATATTCACAAATTTCAATTTCTAAGTATTTCTTCCGAGCATTTGTCAATCAAAAAGAAATTAAGTGTTAAGTGCGGGATATAATAACTAAAAAAGTTTTATATGCATAATAAAGCAAAATACATCAATTATTTTTGTTTCAAAACTATTTTACATTACGTGGTTTGTGTAGACAGTTTCAGTACCGATAATCTGAGTCATACTTGATTTATGAACTTTATACTTAAATGCTATGTCAAACTTAACAATACTTTTACTTATAGTCGTTTTCTATAATTTTTGTTTTCTTTCAAAAGTAAATTTTGAATCCTTTCATCTTTTGTCAACGTAATATGACTTATTATTAACAGATAATTCACAAAGTTGAGCAAAGATATTTGTTTTAACTTTTTTTTGTACGCAATAGTAATTTGTTTCGTTGTTTATTATTTTTTGCTTTAATTGTGTTTTCATAAATTTAATGAGTGTCATTTTACATGAATAATTAATTTTTCGTTGCCCTTCTTGCTCTTTCGGTTTTGAGCGATGACAAATTGCTATTTGTTTTCTTTTTAGACCTCAGATGTCGTGTAGTCCCTTTTTCAGATTGGAATCTAAGTCTGCAACATGGCGTCCAAGTGCTTCACCACCCGGGACGTCCACCACCGGCCTCTGCTCTTTTACACCGTACAGGACGTGGTAGCGCCCATGTCCAGCATCCTGCATGGTGGCAAAGGAGCATACACACCCAAACACACACACACACACGTACCTATCGCAATTCGTCGTTGCGAAAAACATAGAAAAAAAAAACGAACAGCCGTGAAACTCCAGTTTCTTCAGATCTCTGTAAAAAAATCTATATGACAAATCCAGTAGCCTATTTAGACTTAGGTACAAAAAATTTGTAAGTGCACCCCCTCCCTCTTATTAACATATAAGAAATATTTTCCCCGTGTAACTCATAGTGATATTTTTCTGGATCGTTCTCCGTCAAACCTCTTGCCCCATCCCCCAGCGCCGCGGGGAATGTGGGTAGATCTATGCGACCGTTAATGGATGTGATGCCAGTTTTCTGAGACTCAGTCTTTAAAATAAAGCTCAACATTTTGCTCTTTACCAGGCCCGGATTATCCATTAGGCCATCCTAGGTATTGGCCTAGGGGCGCAAGCTCGAAAGGGCGCGCATAGCGGAGGAAAAAATTAATGCGCAGTTCGTTGAAAAAATAAATAGTCAAAAAAGAAAGGAAGGAAGAAAGGAAAAAAAAAAAACAAGAATGCGAAGCTCTAGTAAATATATAGCGAAAATAATTTCAACTAGAAGGGATTGCAAAATGCCAGTTAAGCAAAAAAAAAAAAAAAAAAAAACAAAGCAATTGGAGAGGGAGGGGGCATAAATTGTGTCGAGGTAATTCATTTTCTGGTTCAAAGAAGATACTTTTACCTTTGGTTTGAACAATAATTTCTTGAAAATACGACACACAGGAAAATTAGTAAAATACATGGTACAGAAAATGGTCAATACAAAACTTGTTTATGAAACAGTTTTTCTCTTGATGTCTATAAACCATGTCGTGTATTTTCTTTCTTTTTTTTTTTTTTGAAATTAATAAATTATTAATTTATTTATTTAGGACTGCCAATCAATAGCATAGCCCAAAGTTAAAATTTTTGGGAGAGGGAAAATTCATTGGATTGTTTCCAAATTTGCCAAACTGACAGACATTATTTGCCGAATTAGAAAATTTTGGGGAGTTAGCAATGACCTCATGTCGGCACACCTCTGCTGAACATACTGCTTTTTTTTGTACTCAAATTACTTGATATGTAGTTTGTATACACTCAAACTACCTCTACATATTTTATTTATAACTCTGTCAGTTAATGGGTCAGTTAACTTCCAACATATTATTTTTCTAAATATTTTTTCTTTTTTTTTTTGCATTCAAAATATTATCATGAAGATCAAAGATAAGTGGAAAAAAATACTGGAGATGCCTCGAAATATGTGTTAAATAGAAGACTCCCCCCCCCCCTTCTCCTCCCAACATTTGAAAGATAGACTAAAATTTTGAAAATTTTCGGAGTAGAGTCCCCAATCCCCATCTCTTCACTCAGCCCTGTCAGATGCATTAGAGTTCCTACAAATGCATATTTAGAGCTTCAATTTCGAACCTTTTTCCATGGAAAGCTCTCAAGCGCATCACTTCCATATCATAAAATATTATCTAAAATTTCGTTTTTATTCCGCAAGATCGAAAACTTTTTCGGTAAGTGACCCTGACCTCAGGCCCTCCCACCTCATCAAAAATCCTCTAAGACCTCGTGTTTAGGGTCTCAATTTTAAAAACTTTCCCAGAGAATGTCTCCGGCATTCAGTCCTCATCTAACGCTATTAAAATCGTCTAGCTGTTTTTCAGGACTTCAATTCTGAAACATTTACGGAAACGAGTTACAGAACCATATCGTTTCTCCTGACGTCCTCAAAGATGGTTTCTCATTGCTTATTTAGGTCTAAAATTTCGAAAACTTTTTGGGGCTAAACCTCATCCATTTCTATTACAACATAGGAGATATCCCACAATTTTTTTTGATCTTCAATTTCGAAAAAATTTCGTACTAGAGTTATCGATCGTCCCACATAAAAATGACCTGTTGAAATGGCATTTTAGGACCGCAATTTCAAAGAAGTTCCGGGACAGCTCTCCCGATTTCAGCCTTTCTCCAGCATCATTAAAGTTCATCAAAATTTTCGAAATGGGGGAGGAGGAGTCCACAAACTTACTCCCTTTTCTAACACCATCAAAGATGGCTTGCAATTGCGTATGTGGGACTTCGATTTCGAAAACTTCCGGAGGGGGGGGGGGGTTCCACGGATATGTGACTGTCATTTTTAGAGCAAAGCAGTATGTATTTTGTTTCATCTGAAGCAAAATCCACGTAGTGCAACCGGGCATTTCTCCTGGATTAGTATAATTGTTAAGCTGAATTTAATGGGACAATTAAATTTTCAAAACACATTTTAAATAATTTTAGAAAAATCGTTAAAAAAAGGTAATTGACTGACATGCTAATTTTTAAAATGTCAGTCAGTTACCATACTTTTAACCCATTTTTAAAATCATCCAAAACGCATTTCGAAAATTCAATGATACCATTCAGTACAACTTAAAAAATAGAATTATCCTGGAGAACAGAGGCGTAGCAAGGGGTGGGCAAAGCGGGCGACCGCCCAGGGCCTCGCAATTTTCTCCATTCGAATTTAATTCCGAGACAAAATTTTACTAAGCATTCCCACGTAAAAACTCAGTTTGAACAAACGCACACACATAAAACTATTAAAAAATAAACGGAAAAAAGATCAACAAGTAAAAATCAAACTAATACAGATATAGTTGAAACTTCAATTTTTTTTCTTGGGGAGGGGGCATTAAAGATAGCCTGCAATAGTGTTTTTAGGACTTCAACTTCGAGCCCCATCATTTCCCTTAATATCATTGAAAATGGTTTACAAATACCTTTTCTAGGACTTTAATTTTAAGGGCGAAGCCCTGGGCCCGCTCCCTTTTAGTAACATCATTAAAGAGGGCTAAAATTATGAGAAAGAACTTCAGATTAAAAAAAAAATGTCCCGAACCACCAGGGTCGACAAGAGCCAACCCCCCTCCTCTCCCCCCATAAAATTTATTACACTCCTGTTCCGAGCCAAGCTTGCATTAGCGTTATTGTGACTTCAATTTCGAAAAACTTCCAGTGGAGAGTCCCGAGCCGCATTTCTCTCTTAAAGAAGGTTTGAATTTGCGTTTTTAGGACTTCAATGTCAAAAGAGAAAACAAAAACGGAAAGAGTTCCGAACCTCATCCTAACGTTGTCAGAGATGGCCTACAATTGCATTTTAGCACTTGAATTTTTGAAAAGTTCTGAGGGAGAGTCCGTAAATCTCATCCACCCCCTTAATGTCATCATCTAAGATGGCTTAAAATTACGTTCATGAGAATTCAATTTCAAAACTTTAGGAGGGATTTCTGAACACCATATTTTTTTACATCGTCATAAAAACTGGAGTAAAAGTGTCTTTTAGGCTTTCAGTTTCAAAATAAATCAAAGCTCAATGAGGTTTTCCGAACCACATTCCTTCCTTCTTCATCATCAACGGTAGATTACAGTTGAGTTTCCAGGACTTTCCAGGACCCTATTAAACCGTATTACTTTTTATAACATCATCAAAAATATTACCTACAATTGCGCTGTTAGGACTTTAATTCCAAAAATTTTAATGGGGGAGGTCCGAACCCTACCCTTTTCTTTAGCATGATCAGAGACTTCAATTTTCTGGGACTGGAAAGACTAGACATTTTCTGGAGGTGCGACCCAGAATTTATCATAACTTCCTTGAAGGTCTAAAATTTCATTTTTATCACTTCTCAATTTTGAACAAATTCTACAACAAAACTTTGAAATTTCAGGGGTAAGTCTACAAATATTATAAACGTCTTCTAACGTTGCCAATGATTGCCTATAATCGCGTTTTTACTATTTCCATTTCTAAAAACTTTAAAAATTGAATCTCTCGATTTGACAACTCTCCCATTTTTTTAAGAAGTTACAAATTGTTGTTTAAAATTACTAAAAATTTTATTCAGAGTGAAGATGGTTCGGGATCGTTAATCATGGCCTTGCCCTTCTTGATGCTCAAAGTGTCCTCCCCCAGAGCAAAAGGTCTGAAAGAAACATTGTAGCCACAGGGTCACGAAGCTCGACTAGAATCTAGAAAACGACTATATTGGTTTTAGATATTACCCACAGCATGTTTTTATCTTAGAGACACTTTTAAATGTACAAGATTTTAACTTTATACTTTGCAACAAATACGAGAAGTTTGATTTTTTATACAGAATAGTTGAACTTGGTCTGAAATTAATCTCAAAATCGGGGCGAGGGGAAGGAGATGCCTCGCAACATTTATTCGCCCACTCTTAATTTTGTTCTAGCTAAGCCACTGCTGGAGAAAATATCGTTTGTATAACCTATAGTTTGCTTTGAATGTAATAAAAATTTTGCAGTTTTGCTTTAAAAGAATCAGGAATTCTTAAAATTACCCGTAAAATTGCCCCAAGTCGAGTTATCTCATTACTTTCCGATAAATGGTTTAAAATTAAATTTTGAAATCTTCAATTTTGAAAAATTTCCGAGGGATCACCACCGGACCCCCTTTTTTGTGCATCAATGGAAAACAAAAAGGAAAAAAGAAACTCAATTCATAAATTTCATCAAATCGGAGTGAGGGGATACGATTTCAATCGAGTTGGGATGCGTGAGATGGGGCGCAGTTTCTAAGTTTGGCCTCGGGCGTAAATGGATGTTAATCCGGCCCTGCTCTTTACTTCTGTAAATCGTGCTGGTCCAGAAGAGACTGATGTCAAATTCTCCATCTCCAACATTTCCAATTTCTCGTAAACTGGATACTTATCCAAAATATTTTTGTCTAGTTGGGTGCGGGAATATTCAGAAAGTAATTATTTAAAGCCTCAACTACGGTTTTAAACAAATGAGTGGCAAAATCTTGCTCAATATTAAAAAGTGTTTTATCCTGGGGAAGAGAAAATTAACATTACGACAAACTAAAAACTACTGAAAGTGTTTATAGAATACGAAAATAAAAATGGTATGTCTTTCTGAAAAGTGTAGTAAACGCATAATATAAGGTGTGCTTAAAATGCGAATCTCATGCGAACTTAATATAGGGGGGGGGGCACCTTTTACATTTCGGGGCCCTACCTAAAGCCTTTTTCTACATCCGCCCCTGACTATAGAATGAAATTGCGCCTTTAAGATTTCTGGTTCGATTTTTTTTTCTGTAATAAATAAAAACATCCTCCTCTTACCTAATGTCTCCAGAGTTAGCCAAAAATTTCGTTTTAAAAACTTTAATTTTGAAAGATTTTCTGTGCAAAAGTATCCACCCCTTAAGTAGTCTAACTCTGTATAATGTCAAAACGCAGTGAAATCAAACTCTTTGATTTTTTAATGACTAAAGAAACTATATTTGAAAAAGAGATATTTCAATTTTTAATGTTTAAAAACTTTTTATGTGGGAATTTAACTGAACTATTTGAGGCTATATTGCAGGTAAAAATACTTCAGTATTTATGGCTTCTAATTATGAAAATATTGAATCGTTCAGCTTATGCATAAATATTAAAGTTATTTAACTCTCATAGTTACAAATAGGAGAAAATTAGATATTTGTAATAGCTGATTATTTATTAATTACTGATTAAAAATTTCAATAAACAACATAATTGAAAATAAAGTTTATTTGTTGAAAAATAATTAATGTTACAGTCCCTTTGAGAGATGAACCTGGGCCCCCTAAGAAATAAAATATAAACTACGCCACTACGAAAAATACCTGAATTGTTTCTAAAGATTTAAAGTCAAGTATTTGATTGGAGACAATTGCCGAAAAAGTTTGAGATCGTGCACTCTGTCACTCCGGATCGGGTGCTATTGAGAAGCAGCAAACGAATGCGAGCTGTTTTCTTGGAAGAAAGGATTACAACGGGAACCGGTATCTGTCCACATCTGCCTGAAGGAAGAGGAGTTTGTTCGTCCCCCAGTGACTGCTATTATTCTCTTACTATCCCCTAATGAGTAGAGCTGTCAGAGAGAGCTTCAGTGAGGGGGTAATATTTTTTTCCCTTTTAAAGGGAGTGAAATTCTGCGTCATCTATTTTGTAAATATGTAACTACACTGGAAGAATTTTCCTAGACATACGGCCTTAATGAATTACTACTTAGAAAGTTAACGGTGGCTCTTGATAGGTGGCTCTTGATAAGTGGCTCTTGATAAGTGGCTCTTGACAAAATTCTTTTAGTTGACCTATTGGAGAATTCTTAGAAGATTGCTAAGATCTACCAGTCATGAACTTTAAGATAATAGAACGCGTTTTACCAGAAGTTGATGTCAAAGAATTGAGTCAAAAATACTTATGGGATGTGTCTAAAGATGTAATGTCTGGCAAATGTTCTCGAAATTTAGCAGAAAGGAACCTTGGAAGCTTTTCCTAAGCAAGATGGCTCACGATGTCAAACAGTTTTGAGGCTATACATCGCAACTAGTGATCCAAGTTCAGAGTTAAATAACCTAGCAGAATTTATAATAAAGGTTTATGCTCTCTGCGTTTTTACAGTCTAATCTCAGCATAAAATTATTCATGCATCTGAGCATTTTTTTAAGATCATAGATTGCAGCAAATATTTGGATACAAATCTCAACAAAGCTTGCAGGGTTCCTTTCTGCTAAATTTTGAGAAAATTTGCCAGACATTACAACTTTAGACACATCCCATAAGTATTTTTGACTCACTTCTTTGACATTAACTTCTGGTAATACGCGTTCTATTATCTTAAAGTTCATGACTGGTAGATCTTAGCAATCATGTAAGAATTCTCCAATAGATCAACTAAAAGAATTTTGTCAAGAGCCACATATTAAGAGCCACCGTTAACTTTCTAAGTGGTAATTCATTAAATGAAGAAAACATACCACTGCTTGTAGTGAAAGTTCTAAAGACTTCTGTAAATCTAATAGCATCATTCGATTTTCCAGTGTTAACTGCTGTGGCATCACACCGATAGCTTTTATGTTCTTTATCAAAGAAAATTTTTTTCCCATAAATCGTGAAACTAAAGCTACAATTTCTTTTCCTGGGCCATTTACTGGAGTAGCATGTTCGAAATATTTAGAGTCTATTTCCTCAACCAAAGATATATACATGTATGGGTCATTCCACGTCAAGTGATCCAAAATCTGAGAAAAATTTTACCTTACATTTTTGTATTTCTTTCACATTTGGCTCATCAATTGTACCCCTTGAGGTAATCAAAAGTCTCAATTTTTGAGTTTTTATCTCTATTATTTTTTCATTTATGAGACTTTGAACTTTGGAAAAACCCTCGTTTTTTCATGGATAAGGGAACATAAACGGGACCATAACTCGGCACCAAATATAGATAAAACGATTTGGTAAATGGCATTTTAAAGTACGTTAGTTGCCGCTTAATCAGATATGCAACATGACTAATTTGATAAAAATTTTCTTTTTCAAAAAATGAAATTTAAATTTCAAATTTAAATTTCTCGAAAAACATATAATGAATTTTTTTGAAAAAATTCTCAAAAATTCTTGTGTACTTTATCTATGTTTGTACAAATTTTTAGATTGGGATCTCAATGTGATCATATTTTTTTGAATTTTTGAACAAAACTGTATAGGAAAAAAATGATATTTTTTAGATTCTATTTATTTAAATACTAAGTTCTCTTGCTTGTGATGGTCTAAAAAGACAAACATGAATATGTTTAAAGTGAGCTGGCATGAGCTTATAGATTTGTCAGGTTCACCCCTACCCCTTCCTCCCCCCCCCCTCCCCCACAACCACTCTTTTTTAATTCAAAACTGTTCAAAATGTTTAAAAAAAAACAAAAACTCTTTGATACCAAATGAATAGTAAACTTATTTAAAGTGGGGAAATGGGTTTCCTTATAGCTAGACGAAGTATCCCCCTCCCCACCCAAATATACCATTCACACTATACTAATATGATGTCTAACCTGGGGATTGAGTTGAGGATTATTTTCACCCTAGGTATATATATTGTTTTTCAGACGAAGTGTTTCTTTTTCGATCCGAACTTCAAAGTGTACTTCCATTCAATATCTGAAATTTAACTTTATGATTCATTTCATCTTCTACTCCAGCACCAATCTTCAATTTTGAAGGGAGGAAATAAATGGGTCGCCCCAAGATCATAGCAAACAGCAAAATAGCACTGTTTCTCCTTGTTCTCATCGTTTTTTCTATTCTTTTCGCACAAAACTGAAAATAAATCAAAATATCAGATCATATCGCACATCCAGAATGAAAGGGGCACATCTCAAAATAGCTGTTTTGAGAAAAATCGATTTGAAAATTTAAACTTTTTTAAATCCTTGCCCTGACTCTAATAACTATTGAAATTAGATAAACTCTCATTGATTGGTTGATTAAAGGTTCTGCTAGGTGACTATGGTCTGCGTTTCCCGGTCAATTTTAAATAAGTCGGTAATTAATGAGAAGTGCCCCTTTCATTCTCCATTTTCGTGGAGAATGAAAGGGGCACATCTCAAAATAGCTATTCTTACGGGCATCGGTTTATACACCATTTAATTTTTTTTTTTTTTTTGAAGTTCTTGTCATGATTTTAACCTACATTTTTTAATGATGCATGTTTTGTGCAATTTATATCGGGCCTTTTTTTTTATCCACGAGTGGGGGAAACCGCCTCCCCGATAGGAAAGGGGGTTCTTCATACAAATCCCAAAATTATAACTGATTTGAGCCACATTTGGCACGTAGGTCCTTTCATGCTCAAAATGTCACGCCAGGGTTCTTTCACTCTGCTTACGAGAGGGGGGCTGAGAGTTGCAAGAAAATCTTTTAAGTGGAATACTTACATTATTACTTACAGTGGCTGAAATTTTACGAAATCCGAAAAGGCCTAAATTAAACTTTAAAATCATAAAATTTCTCTTTTCTACAGTCGAAATTTTAAACTACTTTTTGTAGGGATTTTGATTTATACCTGATTCCTACGCATCACGAGACAACTCGTGATAATTAACTCGATAATGGGAAAAAATGGGCATTTTAGGTGCTTATACTTTTGTACGTACGTATGCACGGTCGGGTGCGCCAAAAAAAAAAAAAAAACAGACATTCCTTCGAGAATGAGTAAAGTAGAAATTTAGGCCGCAGTTGAATGCAAATCTTTTCGAGAAAACATTACTTCCTGTACTACTTACAAGGAAGTAAAAAAGTAATAACTACTGTCTATTTGCGTATTGTGCGCCTGGCAGCCACGAACGCTTCCATTTGAAAAAGGGGAGATAGGTTTAGGATGCGCACTTCCCAATGCCTTCAGTTTTTTTTCGCTTGCTACTTCCTCGTTACATTCCCCCCCCCCCTATTTCGAGAGAGTCAGAAGAAACTTAGCGCGTGCGCAGATTCAACGGAGGTTTCGCGAAAAAAAGGTTGGACAGTAATTGGTATTTCCATCTTTGTAGTTCAGTTTCGCAGGAATGACAATATCAATAACATTAATTCAAAATTTTACTCTCATACAGTTATTATTTTCAGTTTCAACGTAAAAATTAATCCTTTCTGTAAAACATTGATATCTTACCGAAATTCAGAATGTAAACATTCTACTACCAATTTTAATTTTCGCTCTTTAACAGGGTATGAATTTAGATCAAAACGGGGGCAGAAAGTCAACAGCAATTATAGTTTTCTTTCTTTATTAATGATTCGATTTAACATTTCAGAAGGTTTAAACGCAAAGCAGACGATCTATTCAAAAAAGTCGAAGGGAAAAAATAATACGAAGAATTTCAAATTTATTTAAAAAAAATAACTTATCTCTAAATCGTTTGCAGATTTTTTTTTTTTTTTTTTTTGTGTTTTGATTTCTCAATATTGACCTTGCTTGTAGTTTAAACGTTGTACTTAAATAGGTATAGTAATTCTAAATGTGTGACAAAGTTATTTTCAAGTTTGTAGCTTTTAACAAACATTTAACAAAAAGGGCTCTGTGTAGTAGAGTTATAAAATAGTTCTAAAAGTATTTAATCAACAAATTAGGTAATACGTCACTGTTTTCAATTTAATAGCAATTTTTTTTAAGTATAAAAGCATAGAAGCTGATAAACAAAACTAATAAAAAATAATTAGATTCACTTATTTTTCGACTGTAGAATTTAAAACGGTTAATTATGCACTGAAGTCATGATGCTTAGTTTTAACAAAAATATTTTTAGACATTCTTTTTGAATTAGCTGTAATAATAGAATGTACTGTATGAAATATAGGAATTTTAGTATATTAAAAAATTGCAAGTTTTCTCGAAGAAAAAAATTGTTCTAAGGATTTTTAAATACATTTATTTTATTTGAAATGTTAAACATTTTGTCAACTGATACTTTCTATCGCTGTTTCATTTCAGAGCGATATTAAATCAAATTTTAATTCCTAATGATTTGACGCTAGGTTACATAATACTATTCTTGTTATTCTAAAAAAAGGAACCCTTCATAAAGTACTTGTGCACAAACAATTTATACTTAATAACGAACAATTAAAACGAGTGTCACTTCAAAAAAAAGCAAAATTACGGTTTTCTTAATTGGTTTAAAAAAGAGTACTAGCCATAATTTGCACCAATTCCGCTCGGCGAACTCTGATTATCAAAGATGTGCCCCTTTCAATCTCAACTCTTTCTTCACAATCGGCAGAATCTGGAGAATGATAAGGGCATATGTTGCTTTTTAGCTGCGACTGTTAACACTAGAAAAAAGTGGGTCGGTTTCTCATGTAAGGTGTACTAAGGTACGCTATTTAAACATATTTCCAAAAAATGCATTTTTTGAGATGTGTCCCTTTCATTCTTGATGTGCGATATGTCTGTGTCCCCATAACTATTTTTCCACATTATCTAGTGTGCAGCTGTTATTTAATTTTTTTAATCGTTTGTGTTCTTTTTTATTTTGTTGTAAAGGAAAGTAATGCAGCAAGATATATCTTTTTACATATATTAAACAAACACTGCTTTTTGAGCACAACCTCACATGTTGCACAACCTCACTTCTTTACAGATTGCTCCCCCCCTTACCCTACATTCCCACTCCAAACTTTTATTTTTTTTATCATCCCGTCTAACCACATTTCAAAGCCTTAGTCTGTACTGATGTCTGGTAGTGTTTCAGTTTGTTCTGTTTGTTACTCTTTCCTATTAGCTCATGAGCTTTGTCCAATAAGAGAAAGGAAAGGCAGTGATGAGGACTGACATATAACGTGACACTTTGATTTCTTTTCAGTTTTGTGTGAAAATAATGGGGAAACATTATGAGAACAAGGCGAAACAGTGCTATTTTGCTGTTTGCTATGATCTTGGGGCGACCCATTTATTTCCTCCCTTCAAAATTGAAGATTGGTGCTGAGGAGGGGATGAAATGAACCATAAGTTTAAATTCAGATATTGAATGGAAGTACACTTTGTGAAGTTCAGATTGAAAACGAAACACTTCGTCTGAAAAACAATATATACCTAGGGGGAAAATAATCCTCAAATCAATCCCCAGGTGAGACGTCATATTAGTATAGCGTTAATGGTATATTTGGGTGGGGGAAGGGTTGTACTTTGCCTTGTTATAAGGAAGCCCATTTACCAACTTTAAATAAGTTTACTGTTCATTTTGTATCAAAGAAGCTTTTTTTTAGCATTTTAAACAGTTTGGGGGAAAAAATGGTTGGGTCAGGAAGGAAGGGAGGGGGAGCTGACCAATGTACAAGTTGATGCTAGCTCACTTTCCTAGAGTAAAAATAATAGTCAATTCAATCGCCAGGTTAGACGTCATAATAGTACAGCGTTAATGGTATATTTGGGTGGAGGAGGGGGATACTTCGTCTAGTTATAAGGAAACTCATTTACCAACTTTAAATAAGTTTACTATTCATTTTGTATCAAAGAGTTTTTTTCTTTTAAACATTTTGAACAGTTTTGAATTAAAAAAGAGTGGTTGTTCGGGGGAGGAAGGGGGAGGGGGGTGAACCTGACAAATCTATAAGCTCATGTTAGCTCACTTTAAACATATTCATGTTTGTTTACTACTTTTTAGACCATCACAAGCAAGAGAACTTAGTATTTAAATAAATAGAATCTAAAAAATATCATTTTTTTCTTATACAGTCTTATTCAAAAATTCAAAAAAATATGATCCCATTGAGATCCCAATCTAAAAATTTGAACAAACATAGATAAAATACACAAGAATTTTTGAGAATTTTTTCAAAAAAATTCATTGTATGTTTTTCGAGAAATTTAAATTTGAAATTTAATTTCATTTTTTGAAAAAGAAAATTTTTATCAAATTAGTCATGTTGCATATCGGATTAAGCGGCAACTAACGTACTTTAAAATGCTATTTACCAAATCGTTCTATCTATATTTGGTGCCAAGTTATGGTCCCTTTTATGTTCCCTTATCCATGGAAAAACGAGGGTTTTTCCAAAGTTCAAAGTCTCATAAATGAAAAAATAATAGAGATAAAAATCCAAAAATTGAGATTTTTGATTACCTCAAGGGGTACAATTGATGAGCCAAATTTGAAAGAAATACAAAAATGTAAGGTAAAAAACGTTGGATCACTTGACATGGAATGACCCATATTCTTCCACAATCCTATAGCAGCTACGCTAGCGGAGCTGTATTCCGTTTATCATCACGGGGGCCCCGATAGAACGCGGGCACTGTGTGACGAGGGGCTTAGATTCTGTTTATAGTTTATATTATTTTACTTTTTACTCCAAATAAATCACAGATGATTCTCAGTTTCAAGTGTTAATTCAGTTAGATTCCACATTCATAAACAAGTTTCTCACCAAGCCGCATGGCCTAGTAAAATGCTAGTTCTGGTGAAAATTACGTAAGTTTCGAATAAATGTGGGAGATCTAAATGTTATTTAATACACTTTTTTTTCAAACCCAATTTTGTCCCCCGACTTTGCTGTGCACATTTTTCAATTTGAATTATTTTTTACATTTATTCTTAATAGTTTTAAAAAAATTAGAAAAAAATAATATTTTTGAAGAAATTCACAAACCTCAGGCCTCCTGCGGCACACCTAAACAATTTCTGATTAGACTGAAATTTTTTTATGGAATATGTGGATAGGTAGGAGCCACTTTTTATCAACTTAGTAAATTGAATTTTGAAAAAAAGATTTTTTCGATACACCCTAATATACAACTGTGCAAACTGGAACAACAGCAGTGAATTTCTATGTTGAAAAGGAGGAATATGCTTATCCACCAGTTGCAGAATATGCTCAGCGTTTTTATATAGTACTTAGATTTTAACATTAATAATACGTTGAAAGAAAAGCGGTTCATTACTGTTGAGTAATTTTTTAACTGGTTGACAATCCCATTTTTGTCCATTAATGAGAAGTCTGCTTTCATGCAACATGCAGCAATTCAGAAAGCTCTTTACGTAGATACTTGAAATCACAGAAAAATGTGGCATCTCGGAAGGTTATTCGCAATAATCTGTAACGGTTAGACGTTTTTTTTAAATTCTAAGCCATGGTTTTAACAGTATTGCCAATCCTAATACAGTAGTTTATATAAATACAAGACTTTTCTGTATCTGTATCTGAATTCAGATACCTTGCCGCTGAGTCACAAAGAGTGTGTTTTAAAAAAGTGTACAGCTAAACCTAGCTGAAATAGTTTTCATAAAATTTCCATCAGCGTATTTTCTTACACTTATGTAATTTTAGCAACGTTTTCTTGAATGAATATTACTGATTCCTTGCAACATTTTCATTGACTTGAGTGACTGTCACAAAGAGATCATCTGGAACGTTTTGAAAAGAACGAAGTCGTTCAAAAGAAAATTCAATGAACGGGTCAAAACAATGAACGAATCAAGAACACTAAAAGGACTGAAACTTAATTTTTACCTACATTGCGCAACGTCAGTCGGGTCAAAATAACTGACTGCATTTTGAAAGAATAATTAATGTGTCAAGATTTGTGTTTAAAATTAATTTTCAATATTTTTAATATTATTTGCAGAAAAATAAAAAGTTCTTAGTAAATATTTACAAAAAAAAACGTCACTAGGAAAAATCATATTTAATCATCATGATTTCTAGAGCTCTTGAGAGCAACCCACAGGTCTACAAAAGAAAAACCATTGGCAATACCGATAAGCAAATATTGTCACAATTTGTTCCAGTTATAACTAAGCCGGGATCCTTATGGGGGTGGTAGGGGGGGGGGCTCATAGTACAATTTATGGCATTGATATTTTTTACAACTTGCGCTTTAAATTGGTTTTTGTTTCATCGTCGTAAAACTATTGCTGGGGGTGCCCAAAAAATTTCGGGGGAGGGGGTTGTTCGTGTCATCACTTTTTGGGAAGGCGGTGTTTGCAGCGATGCTAATCCAACTGTATACTAGGATTTGCAACAAGAAAAGCCATCACAATCTTGACAAGTAAATATTTTTGGTATTTAATCCATATAGAATAAGTGAAGTAGGGGTGCCTATGGGGGAGGGGGCCGGGAACTGTTTATACCATTGAAATGTTAAAACTGGCTGCTTTAAAGGAATTTTACCTCGTTATCGGAGAATCATATTTCGGTGGGGGGGAAGGGTGCCCCATTTGTTTTGAGAGGCGTCCATAGCTTAGCAGTCGCAAAGTAGGATCTGCAATGAAGAAAAATTTCCAAACCGTCGGGAATTTTCAAAAATCCCTTCCCAAAAAAACCAGGTTTTTTCCACACTATGCATCTCTAATTGTAACAAAATACCGAGTCTTTAAATTTTAACTCCGTACAACATGGCGTGTTCCCTAATGAACGGTTTTTTCTAAAATTTTTACAACTATGCCTTCGATTTTGGCTGGGGGAAGCAGCACATCACTTCTTTTCGTACTTTCGAGCTTCCGGTTTTAATCGCAAAAAAAATCTTTACAAATTTTTAAACAGTTCCTGGAGCAAATTTACTAGGAATGCCAATCTCCTGCGCCAGCACCACCACCACCCAACCAGCGGCTTCCCGCCAGGCTGGGACTCACCCCACCCCTGCCGGTAAGAAGAGGCGTACTTGTTTGGCGCTTAAGAGCCCTACTATTTTAGGATTGGCCCTAGCAGTAGTTTTCTTCCTTGCCCACTTCCGGCGATAAGTATGCGCAGATTGTGGTACAGGTTCTTCGCTCTGTCATTTCCTACGCTTTGTTATTCTAAACTAATTAATCTTGCATATACATTTAACCCATTCCTCCCATTTGCTTGATGTCAGCCCAAGCATGTTTTCCTTCTCACTCAAACAGCGAAAAATAGTTTTTCACGATCTGTACCTGTAATCTACCAGTTCTAATCTTAACAAAAGGACTTCTAATTTGAAAACTAATTTGGTCGAACTTAGTGGTGGCAATAAAGCCGCGGCTCCTGATATTGTCACGGCCAAAGGCACCCAAATTCCATCCCTTGCCCAAAGACAAAAATCCAAGGCCACAAGGAGACAGACAGACAATGAGGGCTTTAATGCCCAAATAAGGTCTGTAAGCAACCCCTCCTTGTAGCAAGCAAACCTCTTTCCGTCAGTAACTCCTTTGAAAACTCAAATACCATGGACACATCGGAGACTTCCGAGCCTGGAGATAAGGCAAATGCGCAGCTCGGCCCTCCCGGTCAAAAGGCCCCCCCCCCCCCCCAATCCGGACCAAATACCCCAATATTGGCTATAAAGCCTTTATCGAATCGATGAAAACCAACTCAAAGATTGACTTCAGAGTTAAGATTTCAGGTGAGTTCGCCAATCTCTATGCGGCAGACCAAGGAGGTTAAAGGGGAGGAGCTAAATCTCTGCTATCTAAAAGTGGCAACGAATTCTCACACGCCGCCAGAGGACGCTAGCTGAAACGCTCCCTACTTCCTACGGGATTCAATGTAAATGATACTGAATCTGTCCTCTCTTTAAATGCTGCTATGGGAAAGAAAAAAATTTTTTTTCAACTGGATTTTGATGTAAATCTTCGACTGACATTATGAATTAAGTATGATTTCCATCCCACGAAAATAGGAGCCGTATTTTTTGAGAAATAGGTTTAATCGAATGCACTTACCAACTTGCCAAATCTGACAGAATCTGTCATTTTTTAAAGACTGCTGTTGGTAAGAGGTTTTTTTTTTTTTCAACTGGATTTTGGTGTAAATCTTCGATTGACATTATGAACTAAATATGACTTTGATCCCACTGAAGTTTTGCCACTTAATTTTTTTATTAATTAAAAATATTTAGTAGACAAAATAATTATTATAGACTATATTTTCATATTACCTTCTTTTTTACATGTTCATATTTTTATTTAATTACCATTTGTAATCAGTAATTGAAAAATTTATTTATTCATTATTATTTTTTTTCTTCGTTTTTACCTAATAATAGGAAATTTTATATTTACATAATTTTTACAATTAAAAATATATTCATTGGCTTAATTTTCGAATTTTTTTTATCTTTTTTGCTTAAACCTAGACTAATATAATGTATCTCTAACCAGGGGTGCCCACAGGGGGGGGGGTTATGGCGCATGTTGCGCCATAAAAATTTGGGGGGGGGGATTTTTTAAAGCTAATTAATTAATTCATTCATTTATTTAAATTATTGATTAATTTATTTTTTAATTAAAATTATGGGCTGATTTGTTTTGAATAAAAATTATTCATTAATTAATATTTTTAATCCACATTAGTTCTTTTATTTCTTTATTATTTTATTTATTTATTTATTTTGTGTGCGTGTGAGTGTGCTTGGAATGTCTGGAAAAGAAAAAAATTGATTCTGTTCTACGTATAATTAGTATTTTTAGAAAAATAATAATAATGAATAAATAAATTTTTCAATTACTGATTACAAATGGTAATTAAATAGAAATATGAACATGTAAAAAAGAAGGTAATATGAAAATATAGTCTATAATAATTATTTTGTCTACTAAATATTTTTAATTAATAAAAAAATTAAGTGGCAAAACTTCAGTGGGATCAAAGTCATATTTAGTTCATAATGTCAATCGAAGATTTACACCAAAATCCAGTTGAAAAAAAAAAATCTCTTACCAACAGCAGTCTTTAAAAAATGACAGATTTTGTCAGATTTGGCAAGTTGGTAAGTGCATTCGATTAAACCTATTTCTCAAAAAATACGGCTCCTATTTTCGTGGGATGAAAATCATACTTAATTCATAATGTCAGTCGAAGATTTACATCAAAATCCAGTTGAAAAAAATTTTTTTTCTTTCCCATAGCAGCACTTAAAGAGAGGACAGATTCAGTATCATTTACATTGAATCCCGTAGGAAGTAGAGAGCGTTTCAGCTAGCGTCCTCTGGCGGCGTGTGAGAATTTGTTGCCACTTTCAAACTAGCGCATCCGTAGAACATTTTTCTCCTTCTTTCTACTCCATGCGGCAGACGCTCGAGCCCATAGAGAGTTGAGCACTTACCTAAAAAATGCTGACATCCCCCATTATGTCACGCCTTTCAGGAAAGACCTTCCCGCTAAAGTTATAATCAAAGGTCTTCCCGTTTTTACAGAAAAGGCTGACATAAAAGTCAATCTTGAAGACCTTAAATATAAGGTCATCAAAATTTCCCAGCTCACCAGGAAGGGGAACATTCCCATTCCTGTGTTCCAGGTCCAGATTGAGAAGACCGAATCTTGGGAAGAAATATACAAACTAGATCAGCTATTACACACGATCGTCTCTGTGGAGTCCTTTAAGCGCAAGCGAGGACCCCCACAGTGTCATAACTGTCAGCGGCTCAATCACTCGAGCGAAAACTGCAACCTTCCCCCACGCTGTGTCAAATGTGGTGAAAATCACAAGACACAGGACTGTGATAAGGGGGAATTAAAAATCCCTTCTCCCAAGTGCTGTAACTGCGCAGGAAGCCACCCCGCTAACTTTCGCGGTTGCGAGTATTTCCTAAACAACCATAAAAACCCAGAAGTTAAACCTGGTATTTCGAACAAACAGAAGATAATTCCACAGGCTAGGCCAGTTACAAGTAAACTGTCCTACGCCAAAGCAGTTACGGGAAATCCTCCCGCACCGCCCACGGCTCAGAAGTCTCACAGCTCGACCAATCAGGGCCCTGGAAGCGGAACTTTGCCCAATTCTACAAATTTTTCAGATTTTTTCGAAATTATTAAAACTTAAGGAACTTACTTCCGCATTTGATCTACAATTTTACCTCAATATCTTTAAGCAAATTATGCCTGAATTAAAATCTGCCTCCACTATGTGGGACAAAGTTTTCGTACTGTTTGAAGCCTTCTCTAAGGTCTTCGGTGAAAGTTCTGCCTCCAACGCCTAATGGGTTTTCGCCTTGTCTGTTGGAATTGCAACGGTCTCCAATACCGGGTCGATGACCTGAGGTATTTTCTTGAGGATCAGTATCCTGATATCATTGCCCTTTCTGAAGTCAGATACGGTCCAGGTATGGCTGACCCCAATTTATATGGTTACAACTTCCATAGAAATGATAGAATTAGAATTACCACCCCTTCTCTGGTGGAACCGCCATAGCAATTAATAAACTAATTCCCCATCACTCACTCATTACCCCGACTCTGAGAGTACTTGAAGCTACAGCAATTAAAAAATCACCTCAGATGTAATTGCCCCCTTCACGGTTGTCTCCGTCTATAACCCCCAAATGATCAATCACTCGCCTATCGAAGAGATCTAGAAAGTGACCTCAGGAAACTTCTATCTCTCGATAATAACGTTATCATTTGCGGAGACTTCAACGCTAAACATACCTATTGGAACTGCAATTCGCACAACACCATCGGTAACACTATCTACAATTTGGCTAATCGCCTAGGTATCAGAATTGCAGCCCCCCCCTCCCCTACACGAGTTACTCCCAGATCTTCAACGACGATTGACTTTGGGCTTGTGAAAGGATTTCCTTATTATTTCGAGGTGACATCCCTAGCGATGCTCTCCTCGGATCACAACCCGGTCAAATTTGTTTTTGAAACTGAGAGGCTCCTCACATCATTCATACACAAACTGGTCCCTGATTGGGCGAAGTTTCAAGCCGCAATGAGCACCACACACATTGACGTCACAAACATTAACTCGGGGACTGAATTAAACTCTGCGGTTGACTCCCTCACCAATAGCATAATTACAAATTTCAATTCAACGGCAATTAAAATTGAAGCCGCTGATGCAAGACATTACCTCCCTAGAGACATTCAACTGATGATTAAGCACAGAAATAGACTTAGAAAACTTTTTCAATCAACCAAAAACCCAATCGATAAGAGAAACCTCAATAATTATAATAGCCAACTTCGAAGACAAATACACCTAAACAGAAACCACTCATGGAATAAATATTTATCTTCTCTGTCTACGGACGATCGGACCCTTTGGAAGGCGGCCAATGGACTGAAGAAGAATAGAACTTTCATTCCGCCCCTTAACGGCCAGGCAGGGTACACGGCATACTCTGACGCCGAAAAAGCGGATCTTTTTGCAGATCACTTTGAAGCTCAGTTTACTGCCAACACCACTGAACATATTCAATCAGAACATAGCATCTATCATACATTACATAACTACTTCTCAAACCCACTCACCGAGACCATCAAAGTTTACCCTTCCCATGTCTTAGAATATGTCGAGAAAACCAAAAAGAAGAAAAGTCCGGGTATTGACTCCATTACAAACACAATACTCAAAAAATTACCTATTCGCACAATATTTACAATCACCAGTTTAATTAACACCACCATTAAATTAGGTTATTTTCCGATTTCTTGGAAAATTGCAGTGATTACAACAATCCACAAACCTAATAAACCGGTCAACTCCCCTCAGGGATACTTACCAATTAGCCTTCTACCTGCACTTTCCAAGATAGCCGAGTATTGCATTTCGATACACCTTAAAAATTGGACTAGCCAAAACAACATTATCCCACCGGAACAATTTGGATTCCGCGCCAAACATTCCACCACACATCAGTTACTAAGAGTCGTGGAATCCATCAGAGATGCACAATACAACCACAAACAGTCAGTAGCCCTCTTCTTGGACATCGCTAAGGCATTTGACAAGGTTTGGGTACCTGGGTCTCATATACAAACTCATTCATCTTGGGGCCCCCCAAGCACTTATACACATTCTTACCTCCTACCTTGTCGGTAGGCATTTTGTCGTTCGTGTCAAAAACACTAACTCAAACAATAATGGCTGGCGTCCCGCAAGGGTCGCTGCTTGGTCCGTTATTGTATAATATTTACACGAGCGACATGCCAAAACACCCCTCAACAAGTATTTCCTGCTACGCAGATGATACTGCAATCCTTGCTCACGACCGCTCCTTTGTTGGAGCACTCTACACGTTACAAGAACACCTGCACGCACTCGAAGCCTGGCTTAAAATCTGGAAAATTAAAGTCAACGCAGAGAAATTCAAAGCAATCAACTTCTTCCATAATAGAATACCCCCCCCCCTTGATATCACCTTCATGGGGAAAACCATTCTCTGGACCACTAATTATAAATATTTAGGCATCTCCCTCGATTTGAACCTTACGTGGAATCTTCACATCCGTGAAATCCACAAAAGGTTTCAAATTCGCAAAATTCAATTAAATTCCCTTATAAACAGACGATCCTGCCTTAGCATGGATAATAAGCTACTGATCTACAAGTTGTATCTTAGACCATTGCTGACCTACGCGTGCCCCATTTGGTGCATGACTGCAGTCACCAATTTCCAAATTTTATCTTCAAGCCAGCACATAATGCTCAGGCAAATCACTAATTCCCCCTGGTTTATTCGGAACGAAACCATAGAGAGTGAACTGCGCATTTACTCTCTCAAATTCTTCATGTTTAAACTTTCGCAAAAATTCTACGACAAAATCCAGTTTGTGGAAAATTCGCTCCTTAATGAGCTACCTTCTTATGATCACAGCGATCCGATACACAGGCGAAGACCAAGAGCTGTTCTTAATTTCTTCCCAGCACCCTTCCCGCAATAGCGGAGTTTCCCCCCATTTTAAATTTTTAAACTTTTTTACCCATCTGTTACCCAACGCGCAGTCCGAAGAGTAGTTCCCATATCAATATCACCTATTTTTTCTCTCTTGCATAGAAGACTGACAGCTTCCCTCTCTTGGCGCTAGGCGGCGCCACAGCCTGGCATAACACCGCCGGCGCTTATTAGCAAAAGCTCAAATGGATGTGTCAAAATGAAGCCAAGTTTTCCGCCAACGTCGCGTACAGATATCTCGCCAAAAGTGAGGCACCTTGCTACGCTTCAGCTTAAAGCACACGGTAAATATGGCGGAGTGTCTGCAACTTGATCAGAGTCAAATTAATTTATTGAGAACAAAATTCAGCTTTATTCAAGATAAAAATGATTCAAATGAAAAGTACCTTGTATTTCGAGGACCGTGGAAAGGAGAAGAGACAGTGGAGGAATTTATCAGTTCTTTCTCTGAACTAACTGAAAGTAATTGGATTGTATATTAACTCAGAGGTCAGTTTAAACTCGATAACTATACCCAATGTAATATTTCAAAACTTTTTATTTTTCCACTTAAAAGACCTGATTCTCATCTACTGTTTTTAAAAGGCTAATAGAGGCGTGTGACTTAGTAATAAATTCATTTTTTAATTGAATCGATTATTTGGTCCATCAAATAAAACTTTTTCGGAATCAATAATTGTTTACTTAATTGATAAATCAATTTCACTGTACCAAACTCTTATGAATAATGTAGCCATAGGTAGGATCATTATTTATCTTCGTTCTTTTTTTCATTCGCTACTGCAATTAACCTTTTAAATGCCAATGATCTCAAATAGGGGCATCCATTTGAAAACTCGTCAAAAAAAAAAAAAAAAAAAAAAAAAAAAAAAAAAAAAAAAAACAAGTTTCTCTCGTGAGAATTTGAAAAAACTCCTATTTATTTATTAAAAGTAGACTTGATTTTTTGAAAAGCAAAATTATTTCCCCTTTATAGTAATTGTGGAAAACAAAAATGTTAGTTTTTGTCGATTTTCAAGGAGGTTAATAAAAAAATAATATTTTTTTTTTTTTTTTTTTTTTGAGAAAAGCCAAATGTTTCTAAAATTTAAGAGTAATAATAAATATAAGGATCATGTTGATGAATAAACATGACAGTAAAAAAAACACTATTGTGGACTGTTTCAGAAAATGAAAGTGAAAGGCGAAAAACAAAGTTATTTTTTTATGATTTTTATATGACCGTACAATATTTTTACTCAATTATTATACTATTTTGTTGTTAACTTTTCTTATTTCAAAATATTTTTACCAATAGCATTAATTATTTCCTTTAAAAAGCTATTTCTCTGTTATTACTACGTTTTGAGACTAAAATTGCCAAAATGGAAAGGTAAAAAAAATGTTCCCCGTTTAATCGAATAAAATTTCTTGGAACCAACAGTATTTGATTAAGCGGTGCCGACAGTACTTGTTTGAAAACTCAAATAGTTTTTCGAAAGCTCAAAAAATTTTGCAAAACAAATACTTTGGTCAAAAGAAATTCAAATTCATACATATGTAATTTATTTGGGCGACAATGTAAATTATTTGGGCGGGAGGGAGACAATTAAAACATTGAATTTCTTAGATAGGTGTTCTCGTGGTAGTTGCTCTCTTTTGATGGGGTGAATATCATTCGTAGAGGGTTTTCATGTATAGTACCAAATAAAGTTCCAAATTATACCGAATAATAAAATGGGAACTTGTTCACATGAACCAAGGTATATAACGATAAAAGGCGTGAAAAGAGGTTGAAAACATTTGTTAATCAAAAAATTTTGGGGGGAGCCCACAATGACCTCCCATTGGGGGGCCACTAGTTTTGATCTTGGGAGGTAGCTGCACCTCCTCGCTATGCCCTTGGCTGTAGCTCTAAGTATACATAGCTTATCAACAAATTTATCAAAAAGAAATAACCTACATAGAAGTTCAAAATATTCTAAAAAATTAAGTTGCCCATCATATGTTAATTTTCTGACAAATTCTATTCATTTCTCAAAAATAGTTAATAAAATAATGCAGTCATAGTAAATTTCGAAAAAAAAAAAAAAAAAAACGCTTTACCGACATTGTGGGTTTTTTTCAAGTGGGAGCCCGAAAAAACCAGGGCGGGATTTTTGGGCTTACCCCGCTGTGGCAACCCTGGTTCTAACATATACAAAAAGAAAAGGATTAATTATCGCAAAATAATCCCTTAGTATGCATTTGTTTTTGTACTGTTAATTATAGGTTTATATAATTTACCTGTTTCTCATATGTTTATACAATTTATGTTTTATATAGCTTGTGGTTAGGAATGAAATAAAGGGACATATTCCCGATGATTGGCGAGGGCGATTGCCTAGATTTTTATCTAGCATCACCAACGCTGATTTTCAGGAGTCCCTTCGAAGAAGAGGCCCGGATTCGAATCAGCGACCTCAGAGTTACAAAAGTAGTCATAAGAATAAGTGGCAGTGCTCATACCAATCAAGCTATGAGTACTTCTTGAAAATGAAGACAAACAAGGTATGTATGAATTTGCATTGCGGTAAGCCGCTGCATTTATTTACATTTAATACATTGTTGTTACTGTGAATTCTTAAAGTTAAATTTTTTTATCTCCAGGAAAACATTTCTTGCTCCTTAACCCTCCTAGCCGCAGGATTCTCCCACTCAATGTTAAACTCCATAGGGTTGCCTGAGTATATACTCGGCTCGGGCCTCCCGCCAGGAGGGTTAATTGATTTTTTTTTTTTTTAAAGCTTTCTGGGCATAAAAATAAATGATTTCAATTCTACCTTTTTTATTTATCGTAGAAATCTATTTTTATGAGGAAATTCATTTCTTGATTATTTATAATAAATTATGTCTAAACTATCATAATAAATTATATTTATGTGATGATTTATTCTAGAGTCTAAGTATAATTTTTTAATAGTTAAAATATTTTCAAACAATATTTTCACTATAGAAAGCTGCACTCATGAGGAAATGAAATTACAAGTTTGTATTCTTAATTATTTAGTCTTCATGAAATTATGTACAAATATGAATATTTAACATTCATTAGCAATTAATAAACAGTCTTTGTGACTTTCAGGAAATAAAGCTGTTGTTTGTTTGTTCTGATCCCCGAGACCAACAGAGCTAGATCAGGTCCATGAGTCTGTTCACCCGGAGAAAGTCGAGAACCATCAAGGTGTTTTGGATTACATCCAATTTAGAAAGCCCCAGAAATGATAAAATATGCTCAGGGGAGGCCTGAGCAGAAGAGCACTTAGTGCACACAAATCGAAGGTTCTAGTTCCATTAATGAACGTCATTGTCAGTAGATGGCATTTTTGACAGTTGGAGGTTTTATCCTGTTTTAACCGTGGTTTTACCATCATGTCAAAAGCCTCTTTTTGACATAACTGTCAGAAACCTATTTTGATTGACAGTCTGAAGCTGGTTTTGGACAGGACAGGTAGTATTTTTCCTTGAAGAACTGTCTCAAAATGTCCGAAACTGGAATAACTGTCCAAAAACATGCTAATGCTCAAAGAGTCTAATCTAATTATTGCATATTTATTGAAGTCTTAGGAATGTATAAAAGAAAAATATGTATTTTTATGTACACTTGAATGCATACGTTCAATAAATTTTTCATATAAAACATACTTTATTAATAAATTACATTCTGTTTTTAATATTTTCTCACGAAAAATAATTTTACGATATATAGTTTTGGACAGAACTGAAAAATTTAAGCAGAACTGCTTTGAACAGGGTTGAAGATTTAATATTAGTAACTTTTTTTACCGCATAACAAATTAATTTTAGGAAAATCTATAAACTCATTTAAATTACACTTATCAATTTATTTTTTTTTTAATTTTAAAAGGATAAAAAATTATAGTTAAATAGTTTTTCAGCATCAGGAAATCACATGTGTGTTTCAAACATATCATAAATCCCTGTATTTCACAATGAGGGCAGTTTTCGACAGGTTTTTGACAGTTTTCCAAGTCATGTCAAAAACCCAACCCTGTTTAGTACATACTAAATATAGTTCATTTCTCGAAAATTTTTGTTGTTTTGATTGCAAAGCAGTCCTGGTAGGATATCCAGGTTAAAGCTTTTAAACCAAAACCTATGAGTTCTCTTATTGTTGTTTTCTGTCCCCTTTATTCGACAATTCTGATATTTACTCTGAAAGGGTTTTAGTTCAATGATGAATTGAATTTCCAAAGTAAAAAAAAAACAAACTTTCAAGCAAAAATTAGTAAAAAGTTAGTTACATTCTCGGAAATGAAGTTAATTATTTTTGCCACGTTTTTTCCACCTTTGACAAAAACGTGCCAACCCTATTCACAACACTCACTACAAAAATTTTACACGAACATAACAGAAAAAAGGAAGAGCGGAGATACTGGTGACAAATAAAACTAATCCAAAGTGATAAATTTTAACTTGCATACACAAAAAAAGCCACTAATCTGCTCATGGCACTTGCCCTATTTGATACCCATTCCATGCTGTGCAAAAGGAAAAAACATTTTCGGAACATAAAGCATAGACAAAAACATATCGCGGGTAAAAGTTTCTTAGGAAGAGCAAACCATCACATGGCTGTGAAAACCAATCAAAAGGCGCTGCCTGCACTACAGCAGAAGCAGAAGAAAAAGAAACCCTTCCTCTAGGTTGAAATGAATTGGCGAGAGAAAAAAGTTCGACTGTTTCAGCCAAGGAGGTGAAAGGGGAGGAACTAAATCTCTGCTATCTAAAAGTGGCAACGAATTCTCACACGCCGCCAGAGGACGCTAGCTGAAACGCTCCCTACTTCCTACGGGATTCAATGTAAATGATACTGAATCTGTCCTCTCTTTAAATGCTGCTATGGGAAAGAAAAATTTTTTTTTCAACTGGATTTTGATGTAAATCTTCGACTGACATTATGAATTAAGTATGATTTTCATCCCACGAAAATAGGAGCCGTATTTTTTGAGAAATAGGTTTAATCGAATGCACTTACCAACTTGCCAAATCTGACAGAATCTGTCATTTTTTAAAGACTGCTGTTGGTAAGAGGTTTTTTTTTTTTCAACTGGATTTTGGTGTAAATCTTCGATTGACATTATGAACTAAATATGACTTTGATCCCACTGAAGTTTTGCCACTTAATTTTTTTATTAATTAAAAATATTTAGTAGACAAAATAATTATTATAGACTATATTTTCATATTACCTTCTTTTTTACATGTTCATATTTTTATTTAATTACCATTTGTAATCAGTAATTGAAAAATTTATTTATTCATTATTATTATTTTTCTTCGTTTTTACCTAATAATAGGAAATTTTATATTTACATAATTTTTACAATTAAAAATATATTCATTGGCTTAATTTTCGAATTTTTTTTATCTTTTTTGCTTAAACCTAGACTAATATAATGTATCTCTAACCAGGGGTGCCCACAGGGGGGGGGGGATTATGGCGCATGTTGCGTCATAAAAATTTGGGGGGGGGGGATTTTTTAAAGCTAATTAATTAATCAATTCATTTATTTAAATTGTTGATTAATTTATTTTTTAATTAAAATTATGGGCTGATTTGTTTTGAATAAAAATTATTCATTAATTAATATTTTTAATCCACATGAGTTCTTTTATTTCTTTATTATTTTATTTATTTATTTATTTATTTTGTGTGCGTGTGAGTGTGCTTGGAATGTCTGGAAAAGAAAAAAAGCGATTCTGTTCTACGTATAATTAGTATTTTTAGAAAAATAATAATAATGAATAAATAAATTTTTCAATTACTGATTACAAATGGTAATTAAACAAAAATATGAACATGTAAAAAAGAAGGTAATATGAAAATATAGTCTATAATAATTATTTTGTCTACTAAATATTTTTAATTAATAAAAAAATTAAGTGGCAAAACTTCAGTGGGATCAAAGTCATATTTAGTTCATAATGTCAATCGAAGATTTACACCAAAATCCAGTAGAAAAAAAAAACCTCTTACCAACAGCAGTCTTTAAAAAATGACAGATTCTGTCAGATTTGGCAAGTTGGTAAGTGCATTCGATTAAACCTATTTCTCAAAAAATACGGCTCCTATTTTCATGGGATGAAAATCATACTTAATTCATAATGTCAGTCGAAGATTTACATCAAAATTCAGTTGAAAAAAAAAAATTTTCTTTCCCATAGCAGCATTTAAAGAGAGGACAGATTCAGTTCCCGTAGGAAGTAGGGAGCGTTTCAGCTAGCGTCCTCTGGCGGCGTGTGAGAATTTGTTGCCCCTTTCAAACTAGCGCATCCGTAGAACATTTCTCTCCTTCTTTCTACTCCGTGGTTTCAGCTAGTGCTAATACGCTTCGGGCGTCTACTGCCTAACTCAAAGCTGCGAGAGCGAGTTAGGGATCTTCCGTGATTTAAAACAAAATGATAAAGAGGTTTGTAACTTAGCGATACTGGTTTTCAAATAAAATGTGCTTCTGTTACGATTAATACTGGTAGACTACAGATACAGATCGTGAGAAAAAATAGCTCTTTTTCGTTGTTTGGGTGAGAGGGAGATCATGATTGAGCTGACATCAGATAAATGGGAGGACTGGGTTAAATGAATGTGCAAAATTAATAAAGTTTAGAACACGGAGTAGAAAGAAGGAGAGAAATGATCTACGGATGCGCTAGTTTGAAAGTGGCAACGAATTCTCACCGCCGCCAGAGGACTCTGCTTACCAAAAGCTCCCTATTTCCTACGGGAATCAATGTAAATGATACTGAATCTGTCCTCTTTTTAAATGCTGCTATGGGAAAGAAAAAAATTTTTTTTCAACTGGATTTTGATGTAAATCTTCGACTGACATTATGAATTAAGTATGATTTTCATCCCACGAAAATAGGTGCCGTATTCTTTGAGAAATAGGTTTAATCGAATGCACTTACCAACTTGCCAAATCTGACAGAATCTGTCATTTTTTAAAGACTGCTGTTGGCAAGAATATTTCTATTTAAATTGGAATTTTGCTCAAACCATCAATTAACATTATGAACTAAATATATTTAATAAATATATTTAAACTAATAATTATTTTGTCTACTAAATATATTTAATTAATAACAAAATTAAATACTGACATAATTAATTTTTTGCCTCATGCTTAATTTATCCACAATTTAGAGAACTGATTCTCAGCAAAAATTATATCGTACAATGCAAAGAAAATGTCACATACAGTCGCATATATGTCAAATTTGGCAAGTAGCTAGATGCGGTCGATTAAAGATCTTTCTTAAAAAATACGGCAAAATTTCAGTGGGATCAAAGTCATATTTAGTTCATAATGTTAATCGATGGTTTACACCAAAATCCAGTTGAAAAAAAATTATTTTCTTTCCCATAGCAGCATTTAAAAAGAGGACAGATTCAGTATCATTTACATTGATTCCCGTTGGAAATAGGGAGCTTTTGATAAGCAGAGTCCTCTGGCGGCGGTGAGAATTCGTTGCCTCTGTTAGATAGCAGAGATTTAGCTCCTCCCTTTAACCCCCTTGGTTTAGAATAACAAAGCGTAGGAAATCTGCACGGACTTCGCGCCGGAAGTGGGCAAGGAAACAAACGTTAAGGGGCAGAACAAATCTTTTTCGCCTTCGCTGGGTAGGGAAAATCTGCAAGTGCCAGCTTCTACCAGTAGGGGGAAAAAGAATTCTTGTTTTTGCGCGCGCCCACACAGGCTGACTTATCTAACATTTTGGTTCCAAGACATTCTTGGGTCCAGCCTTGTTACAGGTATTTGAAACACATTAATATTATACCTGGTTGCTCCGTCGTAAAATAACTTATGATTCATTGGAAAAAGCACCATATTAGGTAAATTTAAACAGATAACTTATTTCTCGAATTTAAAAACAGTTTCTTGGGAAATGTTTCATGATATTGGGTCCATTTTCGTATTACACTTATTTTAAGCCTGAGTTTATGAAATGTTTTTGTCATATAGAAAAAAATAGTCCAATATCATCTAGGCGGCTACAATTCAAGCTTAGCTTCCACTTTTCTTCAATGCGACTTGAGTACAGATACCAGTGGTTCCACGACCACCGATTTGGAACCAAAATGTCGGATGATTAAGCTCGGCACAGGAGAGGGAAAATCTCTGCAAGGAACTCGCGGTTCCTGTACGCGGGAAGAACAAATTTGAATGTTTCGTTGAATAATTTTATTTTAAGAACATCATAAACTTTTTCGAACTTTGCAAGATTAATCGATATTTCACCCAAAAATGAACAAATCTCATTCCGCTGAAATGTAAAATCAGTTCAGCGAACAATTGTTGTTTTCATTCACGTCATGCTTATTTTATTATGTAGTTTCCAAAATAATAATAATAATAATAATAACTTTTACTGTTTTAATACTGTGTATGAGCATGAAAATCGACAGGGGTGGCCAGGGAATGCGTTCTCACGCCCATTGGCTTTAAAACATAAAATTAATAATAATTAAGCAAGGAAAAGCTGCAAAATACAACACGAAAACTATTAATTCTACTTTTATGGCACGTGAGCTTCAGCAGGGGGCTGCATGTGGTGCAATTTCACCCACAAGTTTTTAAAAATAAAATAAGAATTATTTTAAGTAATGTTAATTTAATACGTTATTCTTATACATTTTTTATTTCAAGAAATTGTTATTGGTTTTAAATGAGTGACATTAAATACATTTTAAGCAAAGGACAAATTTCAAAAAACTTGTGACCAAAGAAACAAAACGTATAAAAAATAAAAAAATAATTTAAAAAAAATAACGAGAGAAAAACAAAATAAAAGAAACAAACTAAAAAAATATAAAAACAAGTAAAAATTACAGAAAATGAACATTGTTTCTTTAATAAAGAGATTTAAAAATGTCGTATTTTATGAACTTGAAAACATCATATAAAAAAATCTTGTATGACTTTGAAATATGTTTTTTTTTTCCATCATTAACTACAACAAAAATCAATTAAAAGAATGACAATAACTGACATTTAAAAGCTCAAAAAGAAAATGAACAAACCTTTAGAAAACTTTTTAACTAATATAATTATTCATCATTATTAAAATATGGTTTAAATGAAAAATATTTATCATTTTGATCATACCATTTATCACAAACCATTTTCGAGGTATATGGTTAATACTAGCTGCGTAGCCCGGCGTTGCACGGGCTGTAATGTAGTGAAGGCAGTTTGAGAAAACTACTCGCCACCAAGGCGGCTCGCCTTTAAAGAAATGAGGAAAGTTTAAACAGTTTACTCGCCGTCAAGACGGCTCGCCTTTACAGTAGCGAGGAAAGTTTCAATTCACTACTCGCCGCCAAGGCGGCTCGCCTTTAAAGTACCAAGGAAAAGTTTAATAAACTACTCCCCGCTAAAGCGGCTCGCTAAAAAGCTTTCCTGCATCAAAGAATCAATCGAATTATTTGCACATGCTTCCTCAAAAATAAAGACGATGTCAAGTAGCGCATACTTAGCACTCTCCCTAAATTACAAATAAAATTCCTTTCCAAAAACAATTATTTTCAAACCGCTTTCTTCCGGTGAAATTAATTGCAAAATTCTAAACGAAAAAGTTCTTTTAATATTTGGATCGAAGCCAGAAAAAGTCCCTTCTAAAAACAGCAATTGCAATTTTATTTAAAAACACATTTTCAAAATGGTACCTGAGAAAAAATATGTCATTAATAATTAGAATAAAAGCAATTGTTAGAACTTTGTTATAACACGTATTCAAAATGACAATGAAAAAAATAACACTCTTTCATTTTAAAAAGTTCAACTTAATTAACGTTTTAATTCAAAATCGCAACGGAAAGAAATAAATATCTTGGAATCTCTATCTCTTCTCTTCTTCTCTTCTCTACTAATAATAAAGCTGAAGGTGGTTCTGTCTGTCCTTCTTTCTTTCTTTCTGTCTGTCTGTCTGTTACGCGCGTAGCGCCAAAACCGTTCGGTCGATTTTCTTGCCACTTGGCACAAAATTAGTTTGTAGCATGTAGTTTTGCACCTCGAAGCGATTTTTCGAACATTCCATTTCGTTCTTTTTCTATTCGAATTCTTAGAGGAAATTCGATAAAATAGGGAAGAAATATTCCATACACATTTTCAAGTCTTATGTCATTCGAAAGCTTGGAATTTTCTGCACAAAATGACGTTTTTTCGAAGTTTCTACGATCATCAGGAGAGCTGTAACAATTGTTTTTAGAATCCCGAAATTCAAGGCTTACCTTCAGTAAAGCAAGCCAAACGATTCTAAAATGGCTTTGCTCGCGAATAAAATTTGTTTGAAAATAGAGATGAAATGAATTATTTTATCAACGGAAATCAACTTTTCATGTTGTTACCATGGTTACGTTTTTATTTCGTTCTTTTTCCCTTAATAATTTTAAAAATGTATTTGTTTTTGTAACAATCCAAACTCCAAGGCTTATTAAAATTAGTCAAATGAAATATTAAAAACCGTGATAAGATGGCACCTGTCAATCAAATGAGAAATCGAGTCCTTTCCTTAAAATACAGGATACCATTCTAAATTTATCGTCTGCAAAACATATTTTACTTCATTATTAATTTATTTCAATACAAATTGCAGCAAATGGCTTGAGTGAACGAATTTAGCTTTTAATTTATCGTTTGCTGGTTGATCTTTGTCGATGTTTATTGTTTTTATTATCATTGTGAAGAATAATGCACGAAATTTCTATGACTAATACTTAAAATTTTTAGGATCAGTTGAGTTTAAAAGAAAAAATTGCTCCAAATATACTTTTGCAATGTGATTATTTATTGTTGGACTGTAATTTGCAGCAATAATTGCATTTAATAAATAATGAAAGACAATATTAAAAATTATTTTTTTGGCGACTTTTTTACAATTTGGCATTCAATTCTATTTCAGTATATTTACTTCTATCTTATTGCGATATTGCAACGTTCTTTCTAAAGTATGTCATTTCGGAAAATGTATTATTTTGTTTTTGAAGTTAGGAAAGAAAACTTTCTTCTTCTTTTAAACTTTGGTAAGATTTCTGTTGGTTTCTGTGAGCAACAAAATTTTTCTTATTTTCTCTTTTGGCTTATTTTTGTGCACCTATCTTTGGGGTTGCATTCGAATGTCCCCAAGGGGGTGATTTACCCCTTTTATGGGGTAATCAGGGCTTTCAATGCAGATCAAAGTGATATGAATTGGCGCGACCACTTGGCGATATCTCGCCAAGCTTTTGGTCACCAAGTGTTTGACGCCAATTTGGCGACATATCGCCAAGTTGGCAATAAATTTAGCGAAAAAAAATTTTTTTTTGGGTTCAATTTGGCGCTATTGGCGATATTTTGCGAAAAATCTACTGAATGATGTTAAAATCGGCGATATTAAGGAGATTAATCATTGTAAAACATTTTTTTGCATTGTTTCGTGGCAAACTAGGGATGCAAATGTTTGAATTGTTATCTTACTCACTTCAAGCACTATTTTAGCACTTAAGGCATCTACTAAGAAATTTACACGTAAAAGGAAGTAGTGTAGGGTCCATACCAAATTTTTATATCATACTTTGAAGGAATTATAGTTGAATTATAACTAAAATAGAGTATTTTTTTTCTGCTATATCATTTTTTTACAAATGAACTTTTAATTTTATACCACGGGCAAAGCCGTGCGGGTACCGCTAGTTTTAAATAGTTCAATAATTTAATTAACGTTTTAATTCAAAATGGCAACGGTAAGAAAAAATGTCTTGGAAGTTTAATCATTAATTAGGCTTAATCGCTTTAAATTTGACTACTTATTAATTAAACATACGCTTTAAATTTGACTACTTATGGATCGCAGCCAGAAAAAGTCCCTTCTAAAAACAGCAATTGCAATTTTATTTAAAAACACATTTTCAAAATGGTACCTGAGAAAAAATATGTCATTAATAATTAGAATAAAAACAATTGTTAGAACTTTGTTATAACACGTATTTAAAATGACAATGGAAAAAAATAACACTCTTTCATTTTAAAAAGTTCAATTTAATTAACGTTTTAATTTAGGGCCGAATTCAAGTGAAACACCATTGCAGTCGCTTCGAGGCGATCTCATATTGCAACCGCTACGTAAGTCGAATTCAAGTGAATTCGTTTCACTTGAATCCAAATTTTGGAATTTGCGATTGCATTGGTGAGTTGCGATCGTCCGTGTTTCACTTGAATTCCTGCCTTAAAATCGCAACGGAAAGAAATAAATATCTTGGAATTTTAAATAGTTCAATAATTTAATTAACGTTTTAATTCAAAATGGCAACGGTAAGAAAAAATGTCTTGGAAGTTTAATCATTTATTAGGCTTAATCGCTTTAAATTTGACTACTTATTAATTGATATCTTCGCTAATTAAAATCGTATAATTATATAGATTGAAACTAATGAAGCCTGAAAAATTACCTATCTATCGGTACCTGGTTCGACTTTCAGTTCATTGGCGTTCAGGAGAAAGAAGCGTGACATAGAAAGATAGTTAGAAAGAAAGATAGTTAGAAAGATACTCAGTTTTTAATATAAGTAGATAATCAGTTTGGTTTGTTATGGAAGCGATGTTACACTTTGTGGTCACTGCAAAAGAAGGCATCTAACTCACGAGTTATAAATTATTCACCAAATATCCTAAAAAAAAGCAAATCCCTTTCGACAGAGGACATGACGTCACAGACTCGCATCGAGTTTCCGGTTAAGCACGAAACTCCATTATAAAGACTGGTGTTTACTGTTAAGGTGGTATTGTTGTTGTTGTTTTTTACAAACGTACTATACAGGGTGTTCCGTAACAAATTGTACAAACTTTGAGGGGAGTTAGAAGGGATGATAACAAGCAAGAATCACCTTGGAACATAGGTTCCGATAGTTGACGAGCTACATATTCACAAAATTGTCACGAAATAATCAAATACATTTGTGCTTGAAATAGAAAATAATAAACAACTGATTAAAGCATAAATGAGCAGGAAATCTATAACGTACCTATAGCACGGTTTCACAAAATACTCATAAATGTCGATCATTGAGGTCGCCGGCAATGACTGACTAAGGAAGAATCGTTTCCTTATATTTCTATCTAAAGGATCAGGAAGGTCACAGTCGTTGAAAGACAACTTCTGCAAATAGCGAAACATATCGCTTTCATTTAATGCATTAAAATGTGCGGAAGACATTATACACGGTGTCCCGTAACAAATTGTACAAACTTTGAGGGGAGTTAGAGCGGATGATAAAAAGCAAGAATCACCTAGGAACATAGGTTCCGAAACGCATAGTTGACGAGCTACATATTCACAAAGTTGTCAAATTATGTCAGAATGGTTCGTTATTACGACGGTTGGTTATTATCATTTCGGTGCATTTTTTGGGGCAACAGGCAGCAAAATTTCAACAACCGCTTTAACCTTTCCTAAATATTTAATATTATGCAAAACCTTTGTATAATTAAATTAGTGACTACAGGTTTTGTGTGTCTGTAGTGCTTGAGCATCGCTTTTGCGACCCTATGTTCCCTCCAACAACCCTTAAACTTTGCCCCAATATTTAAGGGACACCCCAGGGTCATAGGGGACAAAAGAAAGTAAGGGTTTAAGGGGAGGTGGGGACATCACAAGCAATCAAAATTGAAGAACAATCCGTAGTCAGGAATGCCTTCATTAGACGCTAGGCGGCGTTGTTCACAGAAGCACACGTGCTCTATCTCAGTAGTCTTTTTAGCTGCAAGCGCCCACAGAGAAGTATGGAACGTTTCACGGATGCGGAGCTTGCAGATATGCACCTTATTTATGGCTTGGCAAACGGAAATGGAAGAGCGGCTCAGAGGCTGTATCGGGAAAGGTATTTGCAGAAACACCGGACCACCGAATGTTCAATAATTTGCATCGCAATTTGTATCAATGTGGGTCCCTACGAAATCATAGATATGGTCTCGGCACGCCGTTACGTAGTCATAGTCTATAAGAATGGAAAAACACGTATTGCGTACCGTTAGAAGAAATCCCAGTACCAGCGTACGAGCCGTAGCTACTGCTGTTGGAGGAAACTTCTTGCAACAATCAGGACGGATCTTGATATCGTATTGACGGCGTCAAGATTGCGTATTTAATCTTGCACAAAGATTGTTACAGCAAGATTGTAAAACAATCTTTATGCAATCTTCCATGCATCCTGACATATCAATATTGATTTTGTCTTGAAATTTCAATATTGAATAAAGATTGTTATAACAGTCTTGTTATAACACGCGCAGTCACGTATCAACTTCTCACCCATTGCGAAAATAATTTAGTATTTCCTCCCTGTTTCTTACAAAACCAAATCCATCTATTTTCCAAATCCAAAGCGTAGTTTAAATTCAGCTGTAACGATTTTCTTTCACTCCCAGTTAAAAAATACTCGTATTGCTTATAACTATAGCAAAGTGGTCTCGACCGAGTAATTGAGAGCTTCCTTGTAGGTATGCCGTTATCTCGCCCAACAGTCGCTCTTGAGGCAAACCTAAAGAGCGAGTTGAATTGCAATATTCATGAGATTGTCCAGGCGAGAGAACGAGTTATTCGCGATGGAAGTATATACAGTAGCATGCCTATCTTTCCCACCAGGCATAAGGTCGGACATTCCGTGCCTGGCAGTGCCGAGAAAGCAACAATCCTTAGTTGCCCGGTCCGATACGAAAACTAACATGCAGGGAAAGTGGGCACTAATTTGGCGGGAATGTTGCACTGGAGTTTCTCGGAATTAGCGCAGTGGTTGCTATAGCGTTTGACTCGGAATTCCATGTAAAAGAGGTGTCATAACTAATTACTACCCGGATGTCGGATTTAGTGACAATGGTCAAACATGAACGTGCAATGATAGCTAGATCGTCTGTGATCGTTTTTGTGTTAATGGCTTTTTTTTCTGCTCAAGAATGGATGCCAGATGTGTGCAGAGCAGTAGGCATTTATCTTTTTCTTGCTTTGTTGGAATCCAATTATGCAGGGGACTTCTTGCATTTGGGAAGAAAATTACGATAGTGGAATTTTTGAATTCACTGCCGATAATAACGACAAGATTATTTTGCATCAATCTTTTCTTCTAATATTGTATTACGTAATTTTTGTACGAAAGAAAGATATGTAATTTTCGAAACATATTTTTATGCGATGCTGTGAAAGCATATTGAACCCCCTCCCCCCTTTGCAGCTAAACCGTTATGCAATGCATGATGTAACTAACAAGCTGATGAATTTGACTCCATGCATCTCATATGCTCAATTTTGACACCTCTAAAAGAATCATTCCTGAAATTAAAACATGAAGCTAAAGCGGTACTGATGACTTTTTCCAGTATTTTATTATTTATAGTTACTTATTAAAGTAACTTAAGCAAATGCTTGCTGTCGGTAAGGTTATTAAGCGATTGAACTCGGATAATTGAAAGATATATCTCTAGTGGAGTAGCAACTGGTCAAATTTTAATATCCGTGCGATTTTTGTGATACAATTATGAGAGTTAGATTTTATGAAAGGTATTGGAACCAGGAGTACGAATTCGGATGTTGCCAACCCCAAACATAGTGCAGGGGGGCATGGGGGGTGGCTACAGTTACCACAAATGTCTTCATTATTTCTCGATTTACAATCGGTTTTCAAAATGATTAAAAGATGCTTTTTTGTCAAAATCCTTTACAGTGCATGCCCCCCCCCCCCGGGTGTTACGTTCCACTGCCATACGTAATAGTTTACTTCTCCCCCTTTCTTTTTTCAGTCACAGAAATTTTTATCTCAGTTTTCCAAAAAGGAAACCGTACGACAGTGTATTAGGAAAAAAAAGAGTTTAATAAAATTGTTTTGGAGTCTTCTTATGAGTGCTTAGGGGAGTACTTTTCAAGAGTCTGAAGATTCATGTCAGTGTTTTTTTTTTTTTTTTTTGAATTGAACTACTGAATTTTCCCGTGTATCCGACTGAGCTGTCAATTTCATACATATGTGTATTTTTTGGTTACTTTTGTTACAAACCCTTTTGCTTTATAAACTAGATCAATTTTGTTACTTTTTCTGACGCCACGAATTTTTCTTTTCTCTACATTTTTTCCATAAAATGAAATTTAAGTATATAATCTTGTACCATACTGGAATCGTACAGGCGACTTTTGCGTGGAAATCAGATATCTTGCCGCTGAGTCACAAAGAATGCATTTTTAAAAAGTATACAGCTAAACCTAGCTGAAATAGTTTCATAAAATTTCCGTTAGCGTATTTTCTTACACTTATGCAATTTTAGCAACGTTTTCTTGAATGAATATTATTGATTCCTTGCAAATTTTCATTGACTTGAGTGACTGTCACAAAGAGATCATTTGGAACTTTTTGAAAAGAACGAAGGCGTTCAAAAGAACAAGTTCAATGAACGGGTCAAAACAATGAACGATTGATGAACGAATCAGTAACACTAAAAAGACTGAAACTTAGTTTTTACCTACATTGCGCAACGGCAGTCGGGTCAAAATAACTGACTGCATTTTGAAAGAATAATTAATGTGTCAAGAAATTTGTTTAAAATTATTTTTCAATATTTTTAATATTATTTGCAGTTATATAAAAAGTTTTTAGTAATCATTTACAAAAAAAAAAAAAAAAAAAAACCGTCACTAGGAAAATTATTTAATCACTATTATTTGTACAGCTTTTGAAAGCAACCCACAGGTCTACAGAAGAAAAACCATTGGCAATACTGATAAGCAAATTTTGCCACAATTTATTCCAGTTATAATAACTAAGCCGAGATCCTTATGGGGGTGGTAGGGGGGGGGCTCATAGTACAGTTTATGGAATTGATATTTTTCACAACTTGTGCTTTAAATTGGTTTTTGTTTCATCGTCGTAAAACTGTTCTGCTGGGGGTGCCCAAAAAATTTCGGCGGGGGGGGGGGTTGTTTGTGTCATTACTTTTGGGAAGGCGGTGTTTGCAGCGATGCTAATCCAACTGTATACTGGGTCAATCCATGTGAGATCATACAGACCATGTTGCTCACTATTTTTGATTTTTAAAACGTTTTGTCTGTTAATTAGCTGTTACATTGGGAGCATGAAACAATGATTTAAAAAATTTTAAACCTTCAGAATTTTTTTTAGCAACCCCTTTTTCATAAAAGGAGTACTTTTTGAAGATGCTTATAACTTTTTTATTTATAAATATATCAAAATGATTTAAAAACCACTTGATTGAGCAGAAAATGATCCAAATTTCTATACTACTTATTTTTTCTGATAATTAGTAACAAATTTGTGCAAAATTGGCTTAAAAATAAGATTTTTTGTGCGAAATTTTGCATTTTTGGCATAACAATGTTAGTAGAAGGAATTAACTCTCACTCTTTACTCTTTTTTCCCTTGAATAGATATCTCATAGGACTATTCCCAGAAGTAGTACGAAACATTTGAAGATAGTCTTTTTTTTTATAATTTGTCAAACTTGGCATTTTGGAGAAAAAATGCTAACTTTGAGATTTAATATCTGAAAAGGGACTGAATGAAAATCTACAAAAATTTAACTGAATAATCTTCTTACAGTATTAAATATGTAGCAAAAATGTTATGAGTGGTATCGTTGTAGTTTTAGAGATATGGAGCCTCGAAGTTGGCTGAAAAATCGCATTTATTTTGACGCCAAGAAATCACCACATAATGCAAAATTTATTATTCTCATTACATTAGATGAGTTTTTTGTGGCATCAACTAACCTTTTTACAAAAACACATAATATTTAAATTTACTTTTCATTATTAGAAAGAAATAATTTAGATATTATGCTTTTATAAATGCTTTTTTTTTCTGCGTGATAGTTATAAAAACATGATTTTCCACTTTAAAGCTGGGTTTTCACGGTTTTTGTACATCTAGTGAGCAAAAAACAATTATAGTTTTAATCTAACCTACTACTCTTCATTCATTTTTAAAAGTTTAAAGCTTTAACCCCCCCCCCCCTACAGCCCCAAAAAATTGCTCAAAATCCGAATTTAAGCTCTAGATCAGTGGTTCCCAATCTGGGGGCGATCATCCCCAAAGGGGCGGTAAATTCTTTCGGGGAGATAGGGGGCAATGGATATTTAGAAGAGAAAATAGCAGAAAAAAAGGGTAACGAAAATTGAAATTGTAAACATGTACGAAACCGCTTGTTCAGGGTTCAGACAATTAATCACACGTTAATAAACTAATTGAAGCTCAATCGCTTCATCTTTGCACCCCGGTTTCACCTTATGGAGTATTTTATCATTCATTGTCAATTTTATGAATTTTCAGATTTTCAATTTATTTTCCTTTCAATTTTTAGTTTCAATGATTTTAACTGCCCAGATTCTCATCTAATATTATGAGAATGATAAATTTTGCATTATGTGATGATTTCTTGGCTTCGAAATAAATGCGATTTTTCAGCCAACTTCGAGGCTCCATATCTCTAAAACTAGAACGATATTACTCATAACATTTTTGCTACATATTTACTACTATAAGAAGGTTATCCAGTTAAATTTTTGTAGATTTTCATTCAGTCCCTTTCCAGATATTAAATCTCAAAGTTAGCATTTTTTCTCCAAAATGCCAAGTTTGACAAATTATGTAAAAAAAAATGACTGTCTTCAAATGTTTCATAGTACTTCTGGGAATAGTCCTATGATATATCTATTCAAGGGAAAAAAATAAAGAGTGAGTCTTAATTCCTTCTACTAATATTTGTATGCCAAAAATGCAAAATTTCACACAAAAAATCTTATTTTTAAGCCAATTTTGCACAAATTTGCTACTAATTATCAGAAAAATAACTAATATAGAAATTTAGATCATTTTCTGCTTAATCAAGTGGTTTTCAAATAATTTTGATATATTTATAATTAAAAAAGTTATAAGCATCTTCAAAAAGTACTCTTTTCATGAAAAGTCGCTTCCGCAGCTACTGAAAGTGCTTGCCAAAAAAAATTCTGAAGGTTTAAAAATTCTTAAACCATTGTTTCAAGATCCCAATATAACAGTTAATTAACAGGCAAAAAATTTTAAAAATCAAAAATAGTGAGCAACATTGTTTAGTTACTGTATGATTTCGTATGGATTGACCCTACTAGGAGTTGCAACTAGAAAAGCCATCACTATCTCGATAAGTAAATATTTTTGGTATTTATTTCATAAAGAATAAGTGAAGCAGGGGTGCCAATTTGAGAGGGAGCTGGAAACTGTTTATGCCAATGAAATTTTAAAATTGGCTGCTTTAAAGGAATTTTATCTCGTAATCGGAGAATAATATTTCGGGGGGGGGGGGTGCCCCATTTGTTTTGAGGGGCGTCAATAGCTTAGCAATCGCAAAGTAGGATCTGCAGTAAAGAAAAATTCCCAAACCGTCGGCAATTTTCCCTTCCCAAAAAAACAGGTTTTTTCCACACTATGCATCTCTAATTGTAACAAAATACTGAGTCTATAAATCTTAACTCCGTACAACATGGCGTGTTCCCTACCGAACTGTCTTTTCTCCCCATCTTCTTTTCTGCTATCTCCCCGTCTTCTTTTCTACCCATTTGTTTTGAGGGGCGTCAATAGCTTAGCAATATCAAAGTAGGATCTACAGTGAAGAAAAATTCCCAAACCGTCGGGAATTTTCAAAAATCCCTTCCCAAAAAAACAGGCTTTTTCCACACTATGCATCTCTAATTGTAACAAAATACTGAGTCTGTAAATTTTAACTCATTACAACATGGAACTCCGTACAAGGTTTTTTGCTGCTGTGCCTTCGATTTTGGCTGGGGGAAACAGCACATCACTTTTTCTCGTACTTTCGAGCTTCCAGTTTTAATCGCAAAAAATCACTTCCTATTTTTAAACAGTTCCTCGAGCAAATTTACTAGGGATGCCAATCTCCTGCGCTAGCACCACCACCACCCAACCAGCGGCTTTCCGCCAGGCTGGGACTCATCCAGGGAGTCTAAAAGGAAGGAGCCTCATCTCCTGTGGCAACGCGCCCGAAAAATGTCCCGATTTTTCCACCGCCGAAAGATGGCGCTGGGGCGAATTGACTTGTGTTGACGGAGAAGGGGAAGGAGAATTCCGCCGAGGACCCCGAGTTATCTGCGGTGTCAGCGGGGAGACCGACGGGAGGTAGCCGGCGCTTTTCGGGCAGCGGATGCGTGGTAATTGAGAGAGGTCTGATACGCCCGCGATTATCCCCACGAAAGAGATATGTTAAGCAAAATGATTTCAAAGTTATTTACTTTCTCATATTTCATTTCAGTTCTCATGTGAATTCAATGACCAATGGAAATATTATTTGAATTACACATCAATGTCATATTTATTAGCTGGTAAAAACAGTTTATATGTATGATGGAGCCGGGGTGCTCATCTCCCCCTCTAACTCAATGGCGCAAATCCCCCTCCCACATTTTTTTTTTTCACAACACTTTTGTGTTATTATTAATCTCCGGGATATAAACAAATTCATGTTGCAGCAGCGCCCTCTACCGGTAAGGGAATTTTGTTGCCAAACCGGTATCATGGAGATCAATCTCCTTCCTTTTACTCCCTGGACTCATCCCACCCCTGCCGGTAAGAAGAGGCGTGCTTATTTGGCGCTTGACCCCTTCCATCTTAGGATTGGCCCTAACAGTAGGTCTCTTCCATGCCCACTTTCGACGCGAAGTGTGTGTAGAGCATGGTGCAGGTCCCTCGCTCTGCCATTTCCACGCTGTGTTATTCTAAACTATATTAATTTTGCGTTTTCATTTTACCCAGTCCTCCCATTTGCTTGATGTCAACCCAATCATGTTTTTTCTCTCACTCAAACAACAAAAAAGAGCTTCAAATGTCTTACGATTTGTACCTGTAATCTACCAGTTTTAATCGTAACAAAGGCACTTCTTACTGGGAAACTAATATTTGTTAGACATGTTGATATATCGTATTTTTACTTCCTCTTGAGAATGCACTAACTCGCTCTTGCAGCTGTGAGTTAGGTAGTGATAGATTAATAAAACTATGGATGGAAATGTTGATTCCTTGTAGTGAGCTAGTTCGTTTGGTTTCCGAGTCTACTGAACTAGTTTAACTGAACCTTCCCTTAATATCCCAGCAAATTCTCGCAGGCTTCGTGCTCTGCTAGCCTAGTATCAATGTCGAGGTGGAGTCTGTGGGTCCACTCTCCCCACTTCACAACTCAATTTATCTCTTATGCACTCTGGCTGGGAGCCTTTTGCTTCTCTATTTTATTTTATTTCACTTATTTATTCATTCATTTTATTAATCCTATTTTAGTACTTTTATTTTATTATTATTTTGAATTTGAAAAAAAAAGAACCAAGTTAAAATTTAAAACTATTTATTTGTACATGCATTAAAAAAAAATGTACAACTTTCTTTTTGAGAGGTAATTGATATTTTAACTTTTTTACTAAATTAAAATTTTTAGTGCCTAGGCAATTATTAGTCTGGTGCTCTCGTAAGAGGAAGTCAAATACCCTGTTACATCCGCGCTATCAATCCTGCGATGAACAATAGCTATGTCCCCATCCGGGGAAACCTTCAAAAATAGCACACTGGAGGATGAGGGGCTGAGCCCCGGGTGTCAGGCGTGGATACATTCCCAAAACAAATATTCCTCATTCATTCTGTTTGATGTTCGGCACATTTAATGTTTTTACACCTTTAATTCTACCTTTACTTCCACCAGATGGCGTCGCTTTAAATTTCAAGCAAGAAGCATTTTCTCATACTACTCGATTCCTAAATTCACGCAACACGAGTACAGCCACATTACACACTAAACTTTTTTAAGAGATGCTTCGGTTTGTTTAATAAGAATATTCTTTTAAGTGAGTTCTTCTTGTGTACTTTCATGCAGATACAGATTGAGATCGTGTGAAAAATTTGCGCTGCAGCGAAGCTCTTTTTCGCTGTTTGGGTGAAAGAGAGAACATGATTGAGCTGGCATAAAGCAAATGGAAGGACTGGGTTCTGAAAATACAAATTTTCAAGAGTTTAGAGGTACAAAGCGTAGGAAATAGCAGAGTGTAGGACCTGCCCCACGCTCAGCACTCATTTCGCCCCGGAAGTGGGCTCAGGAGAGACCTTCCGGTTCAGCCAATCCTAACATAGTAGATGTTTAAGGAGCTCCTAACCAGCAAAGCCTTTTCTTGACGGTAGGGGTAGAGAAAGTCGCAAAAAGCGAGAAGGTCAAAGGCCTCCGGGTGAGGCCCAGTATAGCGGCAAGCCGCTGACTGGGCAGGGGCTAGTGTGGGAGATTGCCATTCCTAGTAACGTTATCTTGAGTACTTTTAATATTGTAGTAGGAAAAAGTAAGCTTCGGCTTCGGAGGAGATATGGTTGAATTTCAGAAAGTTAATTTCAGTAATTTTTTAGTCAGAAAAGAAAAATATGCCTTTTTGCAAGTGCTATTGCCTACACTCTCAACCCCTTACATCCCTCGCCCCATGATACAAAACTTCTTGTGCGAAAAAAAATTTGATGATGTTTCTTACCTACTCTTACTTTTCTTGACACTCAAGAGATGGCGCTACAATACACGAAGCTATATCCTCAAGAGGTTTCTTCTATTCTTCCTGGATTCCTTTCGCAGATGCAAAGACAAAACAAAAAAGGATCATTTTTTACGAAACCAAAGGATCTCTTCAAAATCTTAAATGTTTGAGGTAGCGGCATCTGTGAAACGTCAACGGATGAATGAGTGGATTAATTTGAGTTATTATGGGTGTTATATGCATTTGGAAAGAGGTTAAGAGTGGGAAGGGGAACAACAGGTGAATTTCTTGTGACCTTTGTCAGATGTTCTGCCAGTATGAGGGGAAGACGGAGTCAATGTGTGAGCTGTATTATATTTGCACCAAGTGTGCTGAGCTCTCAGAATTGAAACATAGCATGACCATTTTGCAGGCCCAAGTAGTCTTAGGTTGTGGGATAGAGGAGGATGAGAAAAGCACTCCAGATGGAAAGGGGGAAATTACTAATAAGGATGTGGGCATTAGTTGTGAGTTAGTTAGTAGGGATGTTCCAGAGTTAAAGGGGGAAGTTATTAGCAAGGAGACAGACTGGGAAATGAAGGGGGTAATTTTGGGGGACTCAATGGTGCGGAAAGGGGGAAATTCAATCGGGAGGGTGAAACGTAAGTTGGCTAAGTGTTGTTTACCAGGGGCTCGGGTGAAGGATGTAAATAAGGTTGCAGAGAAGAAGGAGACATTTCATAAGGAGGATATAGTTACTTTGTGGGTGGGAACCAACGATGTAGGCCATAGTAATAATGAGGAGTTTAGGAAAGAGTGGAATTCCCTGTTGGACAAAGCACCTAACTGTTCGACCAGTGTTCAAGTGGTTGGTTTGCTTCCCAGGTATGGAGTGTACAGGAGCTGGTTGAATCAGCGGGCTAGGTGCATGAACCTGTTATGAAAAGAAATTTACCAAAAGCACGGTGTCAGGTTTGTTGATCTATGGAGTCATTGCAAGCGAGATTGGATTGCTAGGGATGGCCTGCATTTGAGTTCTATAGGGGTCCAAATGGTTAGTAGTTTGGTTTTAGAGGCTTCTGAGTCAAGAAACTAAGTTTGAATGGGGGGCATGGTTCAAGGAGCAGGTTTCCAAAGAATGCAAACTCTTTAGGTTTTATTAGAAATAGTAATAGGGAGGCTATTAAAAGCAGTCATATTAACAATTTTGATTCAAGAAATCGCAAGGGTTTGAATAAAAGCAAGTTGGGCATGCTTAAGGTTTTTTATACCAATGCTCGCAGTATTAGGAACAAGATGGATGAATTGAAAAGCATAGTTATAAATGAGAAGTTGGATATTATTGGAGTTACCGAGACATGGGCTACCAAAAATGATGATGATTTATTGTGTATTGCTGGGTATAATTTGTTATGGTAATGAAGTATCTTTGCTGAGATCCTTCGAACAAAAAAAAAAAGTTTATTTAAATCGAATTGTTCACTCTAAAGTTATTAGGGGTGACAGCTTGCTTGAGCGGTTCAATTCTGAACGAAAAATTGTTCAAATCGGAAATGTAAATACGGGAATGAAGTATCCTTGATAAGATCTTTCGAACAAAAAAAGTTTGTTCAAATCGGACTGTTCACTAAAAAGTTAGTATCGCGGGACAAGTTATTTGAACGGTTCAAAGTTGAACCAAAAATTATTCAAATCGAAAAATCAAATATGGGAATGAGCTGTACTCGCTGAGATCTTTCCAACAAAAAGAAGTTTGTTCAAATCGGAGTGTTCATTCAAAAGTTATTAGGGGGGGGGACAGACAGACCGACAGACTGACACACAAATTCCCCATCTCAATACCCTACTTCCCAATTTTTAATTTTTTAATGTTTATTTTATTTTTTTTTTCTTTTTGATTTTTTTTTTTTTTGTGCTTGGCGATATTTTTTTGACTTGACGATATTTTTTGAACTTGGCGATATTTTTTAGATGCATTAAGCCCCTTTTTAATTCTTTTTTTGTCTTTCTTTTATTTTTAACGGGAAAGTAGGCTAAAAAGAAAAAAAAATCGTCCGTTAATAAAATGTCTCTAATTTCACTTTTAATCCGTTGCCAGTTGTTAAATATAAATAAAGAATAAAATGCCCTTCTGAATGAAACATTTTTGTTACAAAAAAAACAATCGTCTGCCAAAAAATAATAATAATAATAATAACAAATTATAAATTAAATAAAACAAATAAATAAATAAACAAAAAATCGTCTGCACAGTCAGTCATTTTTTTCTGAGCCTGCATTTCCGCCGTGTTTGCGGAGTCGGAATCAGAATCAGAGTTCTCACAGAAGATTATTCAGAAAAGTACTTTACAAACATTATTTATCAAAACCATTTTCTTACAAAGTTAGTTTGAAGGAAATCCGATTTTAAGTTCAGGATCAACATTCAACTTAAATTCCCCGTAGACGCTAATGTTATTTTTTTTTTCTGAACTATTCAATATTTAACGAAAAATGGTTCAAATCAAAAAGCGAAATTTGGGAATGAGCCTCTCCGAGATCTTTCAAACAAAAAAAAGTTTATTCCATTGGGACGGTTCACTCAAAAGTTATTAGGTGGGGAAAGGTTGCTTGAACGGTTCAATGTTGAACCAAAAGTGTTCAAATTGAAATTTTAAATACGGTAATAAAGTATCCTTGCCGAGATGCTTCAAACAAAAAAAAGTTTGTTTAAATCGGACTGTTCATTCAAAAGTTATTAGGGGTGACAGCTTGATTGAGCGGTTCAATGTTGAACGAAAAATTGTTCAAATCGGAAATGTAAATACGGGAATGAAGTACCCTTGAAAAGCTCTTTTCAACAAAAAAAAAGTTTGTTCAAATCGGACTGTTCATTAAAAAGTTAGTATCGCGGGACCGGTTTTTTGAACGGCTCAAAGTTGAACCAAAAATTGTTCAAATCAAAAAATCAAATATGAGAATGAGCTGTACTCGCCGAGATCTTTCCAACAAAAAAAAGTTTGTCCAAATCGGAATGTTCATTCAAAAGTTATTAGGGGGGGACAGACAGACCGACCGACCGACCGACCGACCGACCGACGCACAAATTCCCCATCTCAATACCCTACTTTCAAATTTTTAATTTTTCGATATTCATTTTACCTTTTTATTTTTTTAACTTGGCGATATTTTTTGGACTTGGCGATATTTTTTTTAACTTGGCGATATTTTTTGGACTTGGCGATATTTTTTAGATGCATTAAGCTACTTTTAATACTTTTTTCGTCTTTCTTTTATTTTTAACGGGAAAGTAGGCTAAAAATGGTGAAGTTATCTTGCTCCATTGATTTTTAATGAATTTTTTTATAAAGAGGTGAAAGAAATATTTTCACCGATTTTCGCTCTGGAGCGTTCTTACTGGAACAGCTGGCTACTTGCCAAAATCTAGTTCGGAGCAAAAATGGAATAAGAAAGCGCATTTAATGCGATGTACTTCTAGTCATTTGAAAGAATGTACTGTAATTAATACTTGTTGCAATTAAAAATGCTGTTTACATAGCCCAGTGCAAAACAAATTTGAATCTTTTTTTTTCTTTTCTGAATTCTAGTACTTAATAGATCGGTCATAATCGTTAAAATATTGCACAAGAAAAAAAAAAAAAAAACACTATGACTACTGTAACTAACACTGGTGGCATCCATAGTGGTAATTTGATGTGTACCCCTCCCCCCTTCCCCTGCCTTCCTCCAGAAAAAGGTAAAGTAACAACTTTTCATGCTGTATCAAAGTATGAACTTTTTAAATTTCTGGAAAATATAATTTTTCTTAATATGGTGCAACAAAAAAATTGAATGAAAAGGCAAGTATGCATTTTGAAAGTATTTAAAGTAAAATATGCACAATATGCCTATGTAACCTATGTATACCTACGTAATGTGCAAAGCAATGAATAAATGAATTTATGGGGGGGGGGGGGGGGACCGTGGAAACCTATTATGAAAAAAAAGAAAAAATATTTAAATGTACTCGGGAGTCCGTAGAAGTTTGGACTTTGGGAACCTCTGCTCTACCTATAGGAACTCTGCTCTCCCTTATCACGATTCGTGTACATAATATTTTTGTTGTAATCTTTTCATGTTTAAACCTCCTTGATGCTTTACAAAGAGGAAAAAAAAAACTTTATGACGAAGTTGAAATTGTAAACAAATGCAAGAAACTATGTCACGAAAATGTAATATCACTTGACCTGTATCTCGCCAGCCTATCACCCCTACTAGTTGTAATAAACTCTTCTCAGGACATCCGCGATTATCTCTCCCGGAGGACGCCGTGTAAGGTTTGAAACGCTAGTGTTGAAATTTGAGAATAAAAGTATTCTCTACTATTCTCTTGCGCCCCCCCCCCTCCCCCGCGCGCGCTCAAACTGATATAGTAAGTTCCAAAAAAATTTACTTGCCAACTAATACGGGAAAATTTTCCGTAACTTTCCGAATTCCCGGCGTTTTTCTTGAAACGTAATAATAGTAATAAATCAATGCTATATGCGGAAGTATTAATTCCCATTGGCAAGAAGGTTGTGGAAAAAACTAAGTATTAATTCATATATGTACGAAGTTAAAAAATTGCCAATATAGGGCACACTAGACTTCGAAGCTACAAGCAACTTTTTTTACCTTATTTTTTGTATTTCAGCAATTATTTATAAAAGCTTAAACTCAAACTTAAATTTTGAGTTAAAAATTTGAACGATTGTGTTTAAGTATCCTATTTCTAGAACCAAGCATCAGAACGCGTGTTATTCTGTTTTCGAACTTG
>JAXGGA010006459.1:0-69844 GCA_038373865.1 Uloborus plumipes
ACGGTTTATTTTTATAAAAAAAATTTTAAATATTACTGCATTTAACTTCTTTCTGAACATTATTGTTTATTAGAGCACGAAGGATCAAAGATCTACAAAGAATTTCAGATATCTAGGTGAGCCTGTTATTATCACCTTGTTCTCTCCCTCATTCCAAGATCCCCAGCACCTACCACTGCAGGTAGTTTAATCCGTTGTATGGGCCCCAACAGAGCGATCCGTTTTTGGATCCAGACCAGGAACCGAGCTATCCCTGGTCCAGCACCCTCAGAGGTACTGATTTGGAGCAGGGACTTGGAGGACCTTGAGACCATAAAAGTATTTAAAGTTCCTCAGTCACTATTAGTGAACATATTGAATCTTCGAACAGCTAAGATCGAACCCAGAGCCCTTTAATTATGAGTATGATGCCTTACCAATCAAGCCACCATGGCAAGAATCATCATATTGCTTTATTCATACCAATGCCATCATCAGTTTCAGGGTTGCCACAGGAAAAATGTTACAAAAAAGTAGCAAAAGTCGCCTAAAAATACTATAAAAGTTGCAAAAAAGTTGCCTTCAAAATAAAAAAAAGTTGCAAAAAAAGTAGCCACGAAAAAAAAAAGGTGCAAGAAGCTGAATAGAAACATGTGACAAGCTAAACTGAATCATGAGTAATGCTTTAAAACAAGTTCAGAAAATAGACCTATTTTAAACTAATGCATCAGATTAAAGGTACAAATGAGGGAAAAAAAAACAACAAAAGAGTACAATCGAGGTTGCTTACTTTACAAGACTGCTGTCATTCAAAAGAAAAAATAATAATATACTCATATAAATAGAGAAAAATTGCTCCGAAAATCTATGTTTTTGGTTTTTTACAGAAAAATGATTCTATCAAAGTAGTTTTCCTTTTCTTCACTAAGAAATTTAATTTATTTTCTTCATCTTCATGCTCTCTTTCCCTATTCCTCAACTTTATACTGCTGAGCTATTCTAATACTTTCAATGTCTTTTGCTTCAATAGCTGATTTTAGCCTCTGGTTTGCCTGTTTAAAAAGTACATCAGCTGATTTTTGAGTTTCCTTTCTCTCTCTATTTACTAATTTGACTTTTTCTTCTAAATTTTTAACAGATCCCTTCAAACTTGACAGCTTTTTTTTCTATTTTCTTTGTTTCAACTTTTCTTCATTTTCGTTTTCTAATCTCACAATTGCTCTTCCTTCTCTTTCTTCTGGTCTTCGAGGTAGAACTGGTATGATTTGCATGCACCATAAGCTAAATTTAAAAGTTCCTTATCAATTTGGAATTGTGCAACTGTAGAATGGCGCTTCAGAGCATCTTATAATAAGCCTGTCATTCAATACACGTTCTGACATCAAGGATTTATCTTCCGATAGAGCTATCCTGGACATTGAACTTCACTATTGCCATGAGGCTAAATGTGACTTAAAATGAATGTTTCTTTCTCTGATGAAAATTATTAAAATTTGGGTGGCTTAGATGGATTATAATTCTATTAGCTTGACTAGAGAAAATATTTGATGAGCATAAGCTGTGCTACTTTTACCATTAAAATCTGGCTAAGGCAGGGATTCAAGTGAAACACCATTGCAATCGCTTCGAATTGCAATCGCTACTAGAAGTGAATTACATTATCATCAACTTAACTTGGAACTAACGTCACTACGGGTGGAGCCAATAAGAGCTCACAAGCAGTCGGTGATCTCCTCTTATTCGCCAAGTAGGCTGTGACGTTTTATCTAGCTCGTTTTTCATAGGCAAACGTCACGATGTTTTTATCAAGAAACGTTCTAATGTAATTCATTTCCAGCAGCGATTGAAATTAGCGATCGCCTGTTTCACTTGAATTCCTGCCTTAGTTGGGACACTGTTTCCGAAGAGGCTCAAGCACAATTCTTTTTCCTTTTTTTTTTTGGGGGGGGGGGGGGCATTTCGATTCAGTTGTTTATCCATTTAGCTGTCACATGCCAATTTAAAAGACGAAAAATCAGCAAAGTGGATTCATTTCCAAATTCCGGCTTCCGAACTTTCTCTTCTTTACACGAGAACTACAGATATATAGAAGTTTGATTATTCATTCAGCAATCTCTGCACCTTAAAGTCGAAGCAAAAAGTCCCACCATTCCTCCAACAATTACCTTTCAAGTTGCATGAAATTTGACTTTTGTCTAAACTTTTGCAACAGCAAAAAAAAAAAAAGGTTTTTTGTAATTTCCGATTTTTGTTTCGGTTATTTTTTTAAAAACTCCACACACGTATTTGGGACAATATTGTCAACCTGCAGCAGAAATTTGAAAGCATTTTGCTGAATAGTTTTCTTTTTATTCATATATTTGCATTTTGTCTACTCTTTTGCATCGCACTGTATAAGGTTTCAGCTTCTGGAAAAGCGTAGATATCAGTAATGTACGAAGAATACAAATTAATTCCATACAAGATTGACTTTTGTTTTCGCATCACTTAAGCCACGCCCAATTTGTTGATTGGATGCAGTGGATCGGTGCAGCCCATGACGTTTATTTAGGAAAGGTTTTATTCTTGAAATGAAAATTATTTAAAACCATGGGTGAAAGAAAATCTCCAGGTGTTTCAAAAGAAAACTTACATCAGGGGGGAAAAAAAGTCTCCAAAAAAGCAGATTCAGTGAAAAAAAGTAGCTTTTTGGCCTGTTTTTACATAAAAAAGTAGCTAAAGTCGCCTTGTGTCCAAAAAAGTAGCAAAAAGTAGCATTTAAGTATCCTGTGGCAACCCTGCAGTTCTGATTATTCTATTCTAAAACCTCAAGCTTTATATTTTTCCACCTCAAGATTAACTTTACATGAGCACAAAATTAGAAATGTATTTACAGAACAAATACACCAAGCAAAATATGTAATATGTTACTTATAAGTTCTTAATACCATTACCTATATGTTAATAACTTATACACAATAATGATGTTGTATGAATTGACATATGAAGTAACAATAATAACGTTCTTCATCGGTGCAGGAGATGATAGTAATGTATTTTATAAAATAGTTAAAATAATATTTTAAATACAAACATCAACATTCTTTAAGAACTTTTATTTTATACTGATCATTCTTAAATTCCAGTACTTTTTAATGCTAAACTTCCCAAACAGAATGTTGTTTTGTTGAAAGAATTTGTATGAAAGTTTGGACTAAACTTATATAATAAAAATGATTTTTCGTTTCAGGTTGTTTACGAGAAAAAGAACAAATACTTTCAGAAAAGATGAATATAGATATAAAAACCTATACATGTTCTTTCCATGGATATAAAAGTTAATGTATAAAGTTCAATCTTTAATTTTGCTCCACTCATACATGCAGAAAACATCAATACTGAAACGATAAATGATTGTAAAAACTATGACCAAAAATACCAAAGCTTTTAAATAGATTAATTTCCCAGCAACCAGGTTCATAGTTTATTAATGATATTTGGTTTTCATGGTTTTTTAATGATATGTTTAAAAAAAAAATAATATCAGGGGTGATTGTATTCCGGTATTTTACCGGATTTCCGGTATTTTCATGATCGACTCTGGTATTTTCATGTTTGAAAATACCGGAAATAAAATATTTTTAATTATGCTTTTATTGTACCACGTCCGGAATTTTTTTTGCTTTTTCGAATTTTCGATGATAAAACCAATAATTATTAATATTATTAATCGAATAGAAATGTTGAGATTCGCAGAATAAATAGTAATTCTGTTAGACTTTTGCTTTCTCCTTAAAATATTTTTTGGAGATTATTTGTTCAACACCAGCTCAAAAGGAACTTTATTGCTAATTTACAATTAAATTCAGGAACAATATTTTGAATAAAAATTATTTGTGTGTGAAACTATTCGAATAAATGAAATGTGTTAGTTTATGAAAGGAAATTAATTATTTTATATGTATGAATATAAAATTAAGTTTGCTTAAGTAAGAGGGGCCTTGGCTTTAACCCCCCCCCCCCCCACACACACATACACATTTTCTCTTTAAAACTTTCAGGTATTTTTTTATGAACTCACAATCACCCCTGTAATATGCTGCATGTTAACCCGATAATGTCAACTACTATTTGCATTATGCTATCACAATTTCTTAAATTGCTTGAACATTTGTCATTTTTTAAAACTTGATTTTGCAAGTCTTTATCTGTATAATTTTACCGTCTAAAGATTGGGAATAATTTTTAAGAATATCAATGAACAGATAGAGGACAGAATATTTCAACATAAACTTTCATCTCGGTAAATGGCTATTATAACGATTGAATGCTTACTGTGTACTAAGAATCGGTAGTTACGAGTTCTACATTTCAAAAATTTACAAAATACAGCAAGGAAAGATAATAAAGCATGTGGGCCGTTCCAAACACTTCTTTCTATTTGTTCCCAAATTTCATATCTTTTATTTTCGATAAATTTTATAAAACAACTGAATAGGAACAAAAAAAAAAAAAATTATACATTTTAAAAGTCTTGACTTTTTTGCGTGAGATGACCTTTTTCAAATATTACGTAAATTTGAACAGCAATACAGCAAATAACATTTTAGCACAAATTCAAAGCTCATTGATAGCACAAAATGTTTTTAATAACATTGCTCCATAATTTTTCAAAGATTTTCAGCTGCGTACTAGCTTATTGGCTTATGAAGCATATTCAGTCTAGGTTAGAAACTCATTCCTGTCTGTCTCTTACATTGCACTCCACATGTGCAGTAGAGCTCTAATCATCCAAACTCCGATTATCTAAATCAGATTAAGAATTTTAAGAGAAAAAACAAGACAAGAGCATACTATGATTCGGAAAAAAAAAGATTGTGTCTAGGCTCAATACTGCTCTTCCCTCTGCGAAACAAGTGTAGACACAGAGTGAACATAATTGGCATGGTAAGTCGCTATCTTGCAGTAATGCACCTTTTCACGTAATTAATTAAAAGCTTTGTAAATAGTTTGTTTCATACCAGTTTTAACATATATGTAGTAATTAATTAAGAGAGATTCCTTTTTCGGAAAAAAAACTACTAAACGAATTTTAGATAAAAGACAAAAGGGTCGACTCGCAGTTGAATTAGAGTTGGAGTTCCTTCCCTTTTCTTAACCTTTTGGAACCGGGAAGTACACATGTTGTACCATAAGTCTTCTTTCTTTAGAGGACAGGGTTGAAAATTTCACTCGAACACTTTGGAGCCGGGGATTTTTTCAAGGTTTCATACGTCTGGTTTGGCAGTTTATACCTTCTCTTTTCAATGGAAAAGAAATCTGTGGTTCAACTGTCGTACTACCTGGGTCACAAGAAAAATTTCCAAAAAACAGCCCGGATCCAAAAGGTTAAAGCCTACCAAAAACAAAACTTCCTACAATCTCAATAACAGTTTTCCTTAAATAATTAATAAAAAATTATGTACTATTGCCCTTTATTCTTCTTCTCTCCTCAACGTGAAAGATAAATCCAAAACGTAAATGAATCAAAGAGTCAGAAAACCAGTCATCTACTTTTTCTACCAAAACAGAGGACTGGGTTTCAAACTCACTGATTCAAAAAAGCATACATTAAAAAGATTGCAGGAGAACTGACATTTCTGAACTTCAGACTTATTCCAGAACATAATCGACTCTAAAAGCACAAAAGTATTAAAAGAGAACAACAACACCATAAGTTTGACATCTGCAAAAAATTATTAATGTTCCCTGAAAGCTTTTTTTCATAAAAATAACAACAATGGCTCTAAAACTGAACCTTGGGTGTGAAATCCCACTTAAAATATCAGACCATTGAGAAAAATTTTCTATAAAAATTAATCTGTTTTCATCCAGCAAGCTACTTTCTAACTAAATTTAAAGTTCTCCCTCCTATTCCAATACAAGTTTAGTAGAGCAATGTGTGGTACTTTATCAAAAGAACTTGAAAAGTAACTGTAAATAACCTCTAAAAAATTTTGTTATCTGAAGCATTGGTAAAATTCTCACAGAAGTGTAATAAATTAGTTGCACAGGATTTCTCTTCTAAAACCACACTATGAACTCTACAGAAGACAATTATCTTACAGAAAGTTCATTATCAACAGTTTTAATAGAGCTTTAAAATTTTTACAAATTACGGAAGTACACTCAAGCAGGGTTGGCAAGGTTTTGGACAGAACGGTAAAAACCACGGTTTAAACCATGGTTTAAACTGTCCTGTCCAAAACCCATGTGTCCAAAACTGTCCTAAACTGTCCAAAACTACATTTTCAGTACAATTTTATATTTTGTACAAATATCAAAAGCACAAAATTATACTTGAAGTTAAGACTTAATTTATTTAATGTAAACATTTAACTATGTACATAAAAACATATATAAGAATTTCAGCTGATACTAATCTAGCTACTTAGAAGTTACTATTCTCATAAGTTTATATTATTTTATTTTTAATACTAGCTAAACTTCTTTTAAATATAGATGCAAATGAGGGTGTTCAAAAGGTACAATAATCGATTTAAATGCAAAAAATCAGTTTTAAAACTAATTAAAAAGATACACAACATTTGAGAATGTTACAGCGACGTTTACTGAATATTTAATTATTTCATAAAATATTAGGAATAAATTTAAAAGTAATGCAATTCAAAAAAAAAAAAATATGTACATACATATGTACATATTAGTAATCTAGTTCAATTGGTCCTCTTAACATCCGATAGCACATGACCAGTTAAAAGTGACATTTCATAATCAGACACTAAATCATTACTGATCCTTGGAAAATGTTGATAAGTTTTTCTAAATATTTGCAAGCTAGGATGTTTTTTTTTTCTTGAAGAAGTATATACACATATGCAGGGCTTAGGTGTAAAAAATGGTAACTAGCATTTCAAAAAATCAAAACTTTTTCTTTTAAATATGGATTTATTGCTTCGAGACATTACCGTAGCAAATGTTTTCTATTTAAAAAATGAAGTCAGTACATTGATTAAGTGCTGTGTGTCTCGGGTATATTTTTTACATTTTTACAAGTGATTTTTGTTTTTTTAATTTGAAACAATACGTCTTTTCGAGTTTGTCAGATACCACTATTTACGCCCGAGCCCTTCATATATATATTGTTAGAAACAAAATACACAGTATTAAAAACAAAAATAAAATTTTCTTGAGTAGTGAAAAACATTTTATCATCAGTTTATTATTCTTCAATCTAAGGTTAAAAAAATTATTTGAACATCACTGAAAACATTATTGTAAAGAAACCACAAAAGACTTTAGTTTTACACATTTTGAGTTACAAAGGAGTTGAAATTATCTGCTTCAAGACTTTTTTTGATAGTACTACCAATTCTTATTTTCTGAAATTTTTATGCAGTGGAGTTATGAGTAAATTGTTCATTTTTTAAACGTATATTAAAATTGCTAATATAATTAAATATTACTAGTTACGGATTCCGGGCTGTTGTGCCGTGGTCTGGATGACTTTAATCCATACGTTTCAATCGCAACTGCAGCGATCATCTTCAGTGGGTGTCGTTGATTTATTTGGCGACTGATGCGAAATTTCGAACTGCTGCAAGATTTTAAATTGAAAACACAGCGCCCTCTACTTTCCGGCTCGGGATTGACAGATGACTGGATGCCAAAGCTTGTTAACTTTTACTTCTTCTTCCTTCTTGTTAAAATTATTTGGGTGTTTGAAAATTTCAATGGCCTCTCTATGCAATCTGGGGAAAAAATTTGAAGTCCGTGAAATTATTTTGGCCTCATTGAATTTTATATCATGTATTCCATTACTGAAAGTGTGCTCCGCGATCGCCGACTTTTCAGTCTGCCCCAGCCGGCAATTTCTCTGATGCTCTTTGATTCTTGTATTGACACTCCGTTTTGTCGTCCCGATATAAACTAACCTACAGGAACAGGGGATCTTATAAACTCCTGCGGCGGACAACGGGTCTCTAGCATCTTTCACTGAATGCAGCAGGTCGCTGACTCTATTGGAGGGCTTGAAAACCGTCTTAATATTATGTCGACGTAAAAGTCTTTCAATTCGGTCTGTGACGTCCTCAACGTAGGGAAGGTAGGCTATGGACTTGACCAGTTCTTCTTTAGGCGTCTTTCTTTCAGTCTTGGGGTGGAAAGCTCTCTTAATTTCTTGTTTAGAAAATCCATTGGCTTGGAAGACATTAGTAAGGTGGGCAAGTTCATTTTCAAAAGCAGACGGTTCGCAGATTCTAGAGGCCCTGACGAAAAGTGTTTTTAACACTCCCCTCTTTTGTCGAGGATGGTGATTGGAGTCCTTGTGTAGATAGCGATCTGTATGTGTTGGCTTGCGGTAAACACAATGGCCAAGAGTTCCGTCTTCCCTCCGGCTGACACAGACATCCAGAAATGGTAACATTCCGTCCTTCTCAATTTCCATGGAAAACTTAATATTCTCATGTATGTTGTTGATATGAGTCAGAAATCGGTAAAGTTCGTCATTTCCATGGCTCTATATGACAAAAGTATCATCAACGTACCTTAGCCAACAGGTTGGCTGCTTTTTGGCGGTGCTGAGAGCCGCGTCTTCAAATTTCTCCATATAAAAATTGGCGATAACAGGGCTTAGTGGACTCCCCATGGCAACAATGACGAACTTTACCGATGAAATGACGAACTTTACCGATTTCTGACTCATATCAACAACATACATGAGAATATTAAGTTTTCCATGGAAATTGAGAAGGACGGAATGTTACCATTTCTGGATGTCTGTGTCAGCCGGAGGGAAGACGGAACTCTTGGCCATTGTGTTTACCGCAAGCCAACACATACAGATCGCTATCTACACAAGGACTCCAATCACCATCCTCGACAAAAGAGGGGAGTGTTAAAAACTTTTCGTCAGGGCCTCTAGAATCTGCGAACCGTCTGCTTTTGAAAATGAACTTGCCCACCTTACTAATGTCTTCCAAGCCAATGGATTTTCTAAACAAGAAATTAAGAGAGCTTTCCACCCCAAGACTGAAAGAAAGACGCCTAAAGAAGAACTGGTCAAGTCCATAGCCTACCTTCCCTACGTTGAGGACGTCACAGACCGAATTGAAAGACTTTTACGTCGACATAATATTAAGACGGTTTTCAAGCCCTCCAATAGAGTCAGCGACCTGCTGCATTCAGTGAAAGATGCTAGAGACCCGTTGTCCGCCGCAGGAGTTTATAAGATCCCCTGTTCCTGTGGGTTAGTTTATATCGGGACGACAAAACGGAGTGTCAATACAAGAATCAAAGAGCATCAGAGAAATTGCCGGCTGGGTCAGACTGAAAAGTCGGCGATCGCGGAGCACACTTTCAGTAATGGAATACATGATATAAAATTCAATGAGGCCAAAATAATTTCACGGACTTCAAATTTTTTCCCCAGATTGCATAGAGAGGCCATTGAAATTTTCAAACACCCAAATAATTTTAACAAGAAGGAAGAAGAAGTAAAAGTTAACAAGCTTTGGCATCCAGTCATCTGTCAATCCCGAGCCGGAAAGTAGAGGGCGCTGTGTTTTCAATTTAAAATCTTGCAGCAGTTCGAAATTTCGCATCAGTCGCCAAATAAATCAACGACACCCACTGAAGATGATCGCCGCAGTTGCGATTGAAACGTATGGATTAAAGTCATCCAGACCACGGCACAACAGCCCGGAATCCGTAACTAGTATTTACTCCGGCCGTGAAAGCCTTCATTCTTACAATAATTAAATATTGTTAAATTTTTATTAATTACAACTAATTAACACTAAGAAACTAAGATGTATGCATTATCAATATTACAGCTAATAAAAATTAGTCAGCTTAAAACCCTTTTGCCATGCTTTAGACAGTTTAAGACATTTTTGGACAGTTTTTAACAGTTTTGGACAGTAAAACCCACCTGTCCTGTCCAAAACCAGTTTTGAACGTCCAAAACCCCAACCCTGCACTCAAGGCTTTATAGTTACCTGCTTTCCTTTTTGACCTTTTCTTAACGATGTTTGCCAGTTCCAATCTTTTCAACTCAAGCATAACAAAGCATTGAAATTTTTAAAGATAGCATCCACTAATTTGTTTGTACACTTAACTAACAGATTCCGGAACCTTAGTGGATTTAACGCTTTACAAATGCTATAATATATCCTCCCTAGAAAACAAAAAATCCTCAAGTTGTAAATTAGATTGTGTCCTTTTCTTAATCCTCACTATGTACTTAAAATCAAGCCTTGCATTATATTATAATGCAAAATCTTATCAACATAACTGCTCATTGCTTTAAATTGATGAAAAACTTCTTGCTTATAATTAATTATAATTAAGAACCTCTTTTACATCTTTAGAGCGTACCTTTTTTACATCTCTAGATCATCTAAAAGCACAAAAGTATTAAATGAGAACAACACCATAACTTTGATATCTGCAAAAAAATTATTAATGTTCCCCGAAAGCTCTTCACTAATGTCTCTCATAAAAATAACAACAATGGCTCTAAAACTTGTGAAATAACACTTAAAATCTCATACCATTGAGAAAAACTTTCTACAAAAATTGATCTTTGTTTTCATCCAGCATCAACATGGGTCACATTTTCCTAGATACTCCCTTTTCTTTAAAGAGACTTAGTTCGTAACTTTTTTTCTCATTTCCCCCTTAACTTTGCTGATTGAGACTGAAGATCAACATTATCATTTTCCAAGCTCAAATAATCCCTGAATTTTGTGGAAGTTGTAAAATAATTGGCTTCTTTTTAAACTTTACAAAGTTATGCAACTTTTTAAGAATCTTAAAATGTCCTGATCAATCTGTTAAGTTTAAACTCTACTGAAAGTACAAAATAGATGTATAAAATTGGACATAACAAAAGATTAGCATAAAATTTTATTAATTACTGTAAGTGATTATTACAAGATATAACAGAGAATTACATTAATGTAAAAAAATCATGTACATCTAAATGATCTAACCAATTCAGAGTACAGTACAGTATGAAATCAAAGATAGCTTGTGACTAAGATTAGCAAAATTTATAAGAATTAAATTCAAATCATGCATATTCTTAACAGCAAAGTGAAAAATGACAAAGGAATGGAAAGAAAAAGGTCCAACCATTAAGTACATGATATAAATATGCTTATCTATATATAATTTTCCAAAAATAGCTTTGCTAAATCATTTGCCGAAAAAAAAATCTCATTTACAATTCTTGTAAAAATTCTAGAAGGTCATGATAGTTGTCACTATGGAGAGCAGTCTATTTGTACTACATCTGATATATCTTCATTCGGAGTAAGCCCAAAATGCATTATGTTGCCCTTTCTGTAGGCCCAGGCCATATGCTCAGTTGTAAAATGAATACCAACCTCGCCATTGTTGCTCACACAAATTGCACCACCATAGCCCTGAACACGATTTTTCATATACTCTAAACCGGCAACAGCAGCATCGTGTGCAGACATGCCTAAAAATGACAAGTACAAATTTTTACTTTGCTTCACATCCTGAGACAATTTAAAAATATAAGAATTGAGTTTTGTTACAAAGAAATGCAAGAATGGTTACATGCAAAGAAGTTACAACCAAATGAAGATAATAGAGGAAAAGTTAAAACATAAATACACTAATCCAATTCTTAAAGTGTGCTATCCCATTTAATATTTCATTAGCCGCAGACAGTTATTTTGGTGTTAAGTTTTGAAAGTAACAGGTTTTAGACTTCCATATGAAAAGCAATGTAAAGGACTGCAAGGAAGACTGATTTTCAAGCCAGACTATGGAAATAGCAGAAAAAGAGAAAGACAAATACAACTCAGCTTTCAATTTTTTCCAAGTAAAACGAAACCCTTTTGAGAATTAAAAGAGAAAAAAAAAACTCTTTTTTTCTCCAAAATTTCCAGATTTTTTTCCCGAATGTTCCCATTTTCAGGTGTGGAAGTTCTGCACAAGCATCAGTTCCTTCAATCAACTAAATTTAATACTAATTTTACAATGAAAATTTAAAACCGTGAGATACGAATTCTGATTCATGAATGATCAGTGGAGGAATGACAAAGTTGTAGCTAAAAATGGCTTCATTTTTTCTCGCAATAACCTAAATATCACTTTAAGATGGCAATGGGATCCAAGAAAAAAAAGAAAGGAGGTGACTGCAAGCTAAATATTGGTTTGCAACTAAAATAAAGTGTTTGGAAAAAACTAAGGCAGGAATTCAATTGAAACAGGCGATCGCAAATTACAATCGCTACTGGAAATGAATTACATTAGATCGTTTCTTGATAAAAACACTGTGACGTCAGCGTGACGTTTGCCTATGAAAAATGAGCTAGATAAAACGTCACAGCCTACTTGGCGAATAAGAGGAGATCACTGACTGCTTGTGAGCTCTTATTGGCTCCACCCGTAGTGACGTCAGTGCTAAGTTGATGATAATGTAATTCACTTCCAGTAGCGATTGCAATTCGAAGCGATTGCAATAGTGTTTCACTTGAATACCTGCCTAAGTACTTTTTCATACAAACTCTCCAACATTAACCACCCACAGCACCTATTATACTACAACAGACATAAGATAAACAGAAATGGCATTTCAAAAAGCTTATATACAAAGATGGATGTCGGAAATTTCAATTATTTTAGCGTTAGCGTTTCAAAATTATTTTAAACATTTAAATATTTTGAATCTGAATTTGTCAAATTTGCGTAGCAACTACAGAAATTTGGTTACGAAGGAATAGTATGAATTCAAAGTATTTAAGTTGTGCGTTTATCTGACAAGGAAAGTATGCACTGAAGAATCAAATTGAGAATAAATTATATTTGGCATGAAATGGTTCATGAAAACTTTTTGGTAAAGTATAGCACAATCAGAACAGCAGTATCCACCTCACACAATCTACTTAGTAACTCTCTTTAAGATTGTAAATCACAAAAAAAAAAAAAAAAAAAAACAAGCATGATTATGAAAAGAGAATCAACTTAAAAATTTGAAACACCATAATAAAAAAAGAAAAAAAAAAATTTTTTTTGTAACCCCTAAACACAGTAAAATAATTCTAGAGTTAAGCACATCATTCAGACATCTGGGAGAGTCAACTGATTCCACCCCCTCGTTTTTAGAAACAATGCTTTCTTTTACGCAAATTGTAGTTTTTTCCTTATAAAATTCATTGATAACATAACCTTTGTCCCTATCCCCTTTAAATTTTTGAAATGATGTGCTTGTTTAGAGCATGAATAAAACCGCACATGAGAAACAAAGACCAAAGGCATACCTTGCTGCATGAGCCCAGTAATGTGTCGAGATAGGCAGACTCTCATGATTGTCTCTCCATGACCAGTAGTAGATACAGCACCAATAAAATCGTCAGCGAACCCACCAGCTCCGACAGCAGGAGTATCACCCACCCTTCCAGCACGCTTGGCCGTGATGCCACCTGTAGATGTGGCACATGCCACGTGACCGGCGGAGTCGATTGCCACGGCTCCCACTGTATCGTGGTCACTGCATTTAAGAGGAAAATCAGATCAGTTTCAGCTAGACAGAAGCAGTTTTAGATCTTATGCACAACTATACTACTCTGCAGCGTTTCTTGACAACAACATTGTGACCTCAACGTGACGTTAGCCAATGAAAAAGGAGCTAGATAAAACGTCACAGCCTACTTGGTGAATTAGAGGAGATCGCTGACTGCTTGTGAGCTCCTATTGGCTCTGCCCGTAGTGACGTTCAGTGTCAAGTTAAGTTGCTTTCTAGTATAGGGGGCTCCGCCCCCTGCTCGCTTTGCTCACCAACCTCCGTTTTTCGCTTGAGGCGACTACCTCACCGACTTCGACGACTCAATTACCAACCTGCTTCTGGTAGCTTGGAGTCAAATTGACTACATGCCACCAAATACAGCGTCCCCGCTTAAAGAGAAAATGATACGTCCCCATCCCTCCATCTTGATGTAAAATAATCATTTTCTTTAACTGAAATGCTCACAATTCTTTAAAAGCACTGTAACCATTCCTCTACAATTTAAAATAATTCACCAAATAAATACCATCCTGATATAAAAAATTTAAAAAATATGTGGGTTATTTTCTCAATTCGTTAACTTTTGTGTCCTTCATCCATATCTTCCAATTAAACACCTATTTTCATTATCTAATGCTATGTTCTATTCAAGATGCTCACAAAGAGTAATGACAACGTGCATTGGCACTATTTTGCACTTAAATTATATATTAAAAAAATAATATATAGGCAAAATGTCATTTCCGTCCCCTGTCCCCACACACATTTGTCAACTTAAAAAAAAAATTACTATATGAAGAAACATTTTTAAAAATTAATACATATGCATTATGATACAGTACAAGTGTGTACTTCAATGTACCATATAAGCATTCCTTATCATATTTACATATTTTGATAGAGAGCTCAATTTATACGTGTCCCCAGGTTTTGAAAAAAATTTCCCCCAAGTAGAAAAACCTTCAATAAAATTCTATAAATGGCGCTAGTTGGCAATAAAATAGCTCAAAATGTTTAAGAACATTCTTCTCAGCAGAAAAATACGCTTTAAACGAAGTTTACACATCTTTTAGGGTGTGTGAGGCTTGTTTTATCTTAAAAATTCTATGCGTGACTTTATTCAATGTCATTTCCGTCCCCCTGGTTATCTTCCAGAAAATTTAAATAAAATTTAAAAAAATTCCACTGCCGAATGTGTTCTTACGAACACTTTTAAGGTATCAACAGTTAAATTAAAGATATGAAAAACTTTTCACACTGTTTTCGAAAACCCACTGTTTTGTCATTTCCGTCCCTGTCATTTCCGTCCCCACTTACGAAGTGGTTTCGGGAGAGTGACATTTTAATGGATTTTAAAAATTTTAATGCACGTTATTTATATTGTTGTGTTATTTTTTAATACTTTTAGCAAATTTCAAATGGCAATAAGTTAGGCACATTGTTCAATCTTTAAAATTCATAATAATTTAGATAGAATGATATTTAGTTGTATGGAAGTTATTAGTTGTTTAATTAGTTACATCTAAATTTTAAAACTTATAAGAATAAAATTTTATAAATTTAACTATTCTAATCAATATTTTAAAAGTAGTTTAGAATATTTTGTGTTTCAAAGTGTTTTTCTCTCACTGAGATGGAACAAAATTAAGCATTTAAAAATAAATCCAAACGTTACATTGTATTTTATTTCCACGAAATTTTTCATGGTAAGTTTTCTACACAATTTTGTTTGTCTCTTCTATTCTAGGAACAGTCTGTAACATTTACATTATTGTTTAGTTATGGTTAACAATTCAAGTATAAATTAGAAATTTTATTTTTTATATTTGGATTTTGTTTATTTATTTTTTCAAACTGTTAGTTGTTAAATTATTATATTCTTTAGGTAAAGTTCAAATGATATAATGGAGATGAAAAAAGTAGTTTAGAATATTTTGAACTCCAAAATAGTTTTTATCTACGGAACAGATCAACATTAAAGGAAAATATTTTTCAAAAGTAAATTTTTAAAATCTTAATTAAATTTCTCCTTGTTAGTTATCATATAATTCTGTTTTCTTTTTTTATTCTTAGAATAATTTAGAACAAATTCATTATTATTTTAGCTAACTTATGACTTAAAATACTTATATAATAATAATTATTTGTTCTATTTTGTAATTATGTTTACTTTTATGTTAAATTGCGCTTAAGCATTAAAAGTAAGGCTCTTCACCGTCACAGAGACTGATATAAAGCGAGTTGAAACCCTGCTACCAAAAAAACTGAAGTCAATTCCAAATATCATGAAGCTTCATCAGTTGGTTTGGAATGAAAATAACAAATCAGTGTTAGGTTTACGCATGCTAACTTGCGTTTCTTGCGAAACCGATCTTTCTTGTACTCATTATGCTTCGAGTCCGCCTACAGTTAATATTTTATAGACTAAATAAAAATAAATGTAAAACAGACAAATGAAAATATAAAGAAACTTGTAACTCTTTGCAGTAAAAAAAAGTTGGTATTGTAAAAGTTTAAAATTCCAACGAAAAATACTACTATTTCTTTAAAAAATTAGATTTAATCTGTTTTGTTTGTAAATAATGTAAAAAAAATATATGAAGCAATATTCTAAATGGTGTATTTTGTTTTCTATGTCATTATTTACCAATTGAATAAAGTTTTTTAAATATTTCTTGAGTTAGGGAAGTGTTTAAGCCGGGAGATGGGAATTACACTTTTTACATTAAACTTAAACTTAAAACTGTCATTAAAATTTTATTTTTAATTTTTTTTCATTGCTGAGCACTGATTTGTGATCTTAAATGAGTTGTCTTTAAACAAATATTAACAATTATTAATTAATTACAAGTTGAATTTTCCTATTTGGCATTGGCAAAAGTTAACGTGTTGAGAAAATCACCCATGTACATAATTGGAAAACATAGTATAAAATATCTACACCACACTTTTGACACTTTTTCTAATTACTTGAAAACTATTTTATAAATAATAATACAAAATCATATTTTTGTGCTGCTTTTTTTCCCAATAAAAAAAAATCTATAACCACCAATAGAACAAGAAAGACATTGTTTGAGAGCAATAAACACTTTGGAGTGAAGTATAGTATAAATACCTTTGTACAATAAATGTAAAGTAAATTACAACATTAAAGAAGCACAAATATGCAGGGATACTGCAGACACGTGTTTCGGCGTTACAAGAAATGCCTTTTTCAACGCAGAACAATTTTAAGCTTATGGATGCGGCAAAATATTTGTTTTGAAGTACTTATCAGTATTAAAGCATTTCAGAGTAAAAAAAATGCAATATTTTATACCCTGTAGCAAAAGTTACAAGCAAAGTTACTTGACAGAAGAAGCAAGTGATTTTAAAGCAAAAAGATTTTGAAAGCAGTAATGTCTTTGCATTTATATAGCAAATAACTTTTGAACAATTCTTATACAAAATTTCGAAGTAAATATTTGCGTATCAACTGCCACTACATGCATAAGAACATTTAACAGAGATAAAGATTTGAAAGAAACATTAACAAAGAACAAACGAATGTACCTAAAATTGAAAACAACTAAAATTTCATAAACTAAGGCAGCATTATTGCTCAAAAAAAAAAAAAAAAGATTTTTAATAATAAATATAAAAAATACATTTCAGATATTTTTTAGTCAAAATTAGACACAAAAAGAAACATAATAAAATAGTAAATCATAGCTAATAAATTTGGTTACCACTATTTAAAATCTATGCATTTAAAGTAAATTTTATGTACAACAAAAATAAACTCACAAGCTCCAATAAATAATTTTATATCCAAATAAAGAAAAGACAAAGAGAATAGTGAAATGCATAATACAAAACCTTAATACAAATATTTCATAGTGATATCAACGAATATGAATACACATCAGGGTTCACACTAGGGAAAAATGTGAGGCAGGATTTCTCAACCTGACCATAATTTCAAGTGGGGTGTTTTAAATTAAAGCTGTTTTTTTTTTTCAGTTTATTTAACTGTTTTAATAGCTTTCAATTATTTTAGGCAGATGGTTTTTTTTGAACAAAATATATGCATACATATTATGTGGCGCAAAACTTGTTTATAGCAAAATGCTGACTAGAAAAATAAGTTTTCCAGTAGCAAGTTACCGTCCAGTTAACACTGAAAGCTCTTTCAATGTGTTACATAGGCAATGTTCTTTTTTTAATCAATTATTCACTAAATTGCACACTAATGGATAGTATTAATTACTCTAAATTGCCCTTAAAAATGTATATCAACACTTCAAATAAGTCCGAAAATGGCGATCTTGACAACGTATGCGTTTTGGTGCAGCTTTCGCATTAAATGGGTATAAAAATATTCTTTACTTTTTATGCAACTAGGTGCAGAAAACAAGCTCCAAGTTCCAAAAGTGTTTGAGAATTAATAAAGCCAGAGAGCAATGCCTATTCTCGATAGTTTTTCCCTGTTGCTGTGAGGTTAAATTCTTAGATTCTTGAGCTCATTGATAATAAGATGGAAGTTGAAAACTATCATCAGCCACTCAATTTATACTAGCTGTTTTCATAAAATGAATTTAAAAGATAGAAAAATTTGAGATGTGAAATTACGCTATCTTTTTAGCATATGTCTGCTGATGGTGAACAGCGGGAATGGCGTACAAAAAGATTTATTGTATAGTGCAATTTAGTGCCGTAGTCCTATGCCCTAGAGTGTGAACCCTGCACATAATTGACCAGATACTTAAAGGTTATTCCTTGAAATAGGCCAAATTATGGTTATCCTAAATTCATCACTCTCTCACTTATGAGGAATATGAGGGAGTGACGAGGTAAGCCCTGAAAGAACACCTGTTCTAAAGTAGGTATAAATAAAAGACAAATTGATGTATGAAATACTGCTAATTCTTGAGATAGTTTGACACTGTGCTATTTCTAAAGAAGAGGTCAGTTCCAGTGCAAATTGGTTTTGTGCATAGGCTGAGAGCGTGCTGACATGATTGACATAATCAACAAGAGGACATAGCTATGTAATCAAGAAGGACATAGCTATGTAAAAGTAGTCAGCTGTTGTTAATAGTGCAGAGGGACAATTGCATTTAGGTCAATATTTTGGCAATTATGTTTTTATTTCTTTTCTGTACAGGGATAGATTTTATTAATTTCTTTTAGATTCAAACAAATAGTGGATTGTTTAGAAACTCAGTTCTATCTTTCTAGATCATTATCTGCTTTTCAGATAAAGAAATTTGAAATTAAGTTCCCAACATGAATCATGCTAGATGCCAGTGGGCTAGAATTTTTGAATTGAGGCGGCAATTAAGACTTTTAGCAGATAAAATCAGATTCAAAATAATAATAAATTGAGAATTATTAAGGTTTAAGCAATAGAAACACATAGAAAACAGAAATGGACAAACTTCATAGAAGCAGGTGCAATTGGATTCTAAAACTTGTAAAAACTCAACAGTGTCAAAAAGCAAGTGAAAAACAAACATTAAAATGTGTAAGTCTGTTGGTGTGTAAGCAGTAGAACCAAGATAAACACTGGTAAAACTGACATCTCAAACAAAATCTGATAAGTTGGATTTCCAGGAAGATAGTTTGCATTTACGCAAAAAAATTATTTAAAGCAATATTAAAAAAAAACATTTGATCTAAATCATGACAAAAATCACTGACAGCCTGATTATATGTGATGCGATAAAACAATTAGGACACTTACTTGAGGGTCATTGCTAAATGAACTGCATTTGTGAAACTTTTATACTGTTGCAGTCTGTCTTGAGCATAATTAGTAACTAGTTGTTGTGGTTGAATCAATGGCATCCCCACAATTTGAGCGAATTGGTGAGCTCCATTACCAACCAGCAAAACATGATCACTCTAAAAAAAATAATATTAAATTTAATATTCTAAAATATCAAGACAAAACTTTAATTCTTCAATCATTTGTATCATTTTGTTTCTTTACATTCTTGAGATAAAATAAAAGTTCTTGGAAACAGATTTAAAGCTACAAATTGCTACTGATGATAAATGTGTAATCAAATAGTTGCGTATTGAAAGAAATTTCCACAAAACTTGATACAATGAAAAATTTGTTGAAATATGGCTATAATAGTCCGTATTAAATTAGATTTTTTATACATCACATGCTGTTTGACTGACTTATAAAACTCAAAATTTTCTTTGTAATAAAAGTAAATTATGAATAATCATATCTGATACTTCATAATAAGTATGTAATGGACAAACATTTCCAACAACTTGGTCTGTTTTCAAATGCAAACTTCATTATTATGACCAACGTTTTTTTTTTTTTTTTTTTTTTTTTCATGTCTATAAACTCAATGTGAATCACTAAACTGTAAAAAGGATATATGACCGAAAATCTGTCAATTTACTTTTATGAGAAAATAACATTTAAAAATTTAGATAGGTAGACACAGATACCCGGATTACAATAATAAAAATACTTCAATTCATGAAGGAAATCTTTTTCTGTGAAAATACTTTTGAATGAGATGAATGTTATACACTGGTTAATGATAAAACTTTCATCATAACCCAGTTTCATAGTGGTAGGGAAGAACCTCTAAAGCTTTTTTTTTTTTTTTTTTTTTAATTTGGCTATATAATTGGATTTTAACATTACTGATTTCATGATCTCTGAATTATACAAAATATAGCCACAAAAATCAAGACCCCCAGACAGGGTTGCAAAAAACCAGTTTTTTTTTTTTTTTTTTTTTTTTTTCAAAAAACCCAACCCGGGCGGGTTTTATTGGGTTTTTGGGGTTTTATTGGCTTTTTTTTTTTTTTTTAGATTTATTGTTTTTTTGCTTGTTGAAAAAGGAAAAGGCAAAGGTGGGGGGGGGGGGGGAGGATTTCTATGTTTAAAAAAGAATTAAGAATGCTGATTTTTATTTCTGTCTTAATTAATTTAATATGCAATTAATTTGCATTTAAATAATGTAAATAAATCATCATAAAAGACAAAGTAACAAATAACATTTGAAAATTACTATAAAGGATTAGTTTATACTTTTTTATTATGCCACCACCACCCAAGTTACATCATAGATAAATGTTTAAAAAAAATAATGAAATGTAACGATATTTAGTAATAATTTGTGCTCAATTTTCGTAGTTATTAAGATGAAGATGTAACATTTTAAAATGTATTTTGCTACATTATCTTCTTTTCCCGTAATATTACTCGAGGAAATTGCCAACTGTTAACAAAACAATCGTTGGCATTGGCAGAAAAGAAATTGCCTTCGTGTTTTATATATACATTTCATGGGTAGATGTATAAGTTTCAATAGGTAGGGTAACTTTTTTAAATACAATGGATAAAATCTAATATAAAAAATGCTCAATATGAAATAAAACTCACTAAATTTAAAAAACCCATTAAAACCCGGTTTTGTGCAGGTTTTATTGGGTTTTTTAGAGTGGGTTTTACCTAAAAAAAAACATGTGGATTTTTTGCAACCCTGCCACCAGAGCAATCCGCTTTACGATTCGAAGTTAGTAATCGTATGAAATAACAAGAAAAGGTGTTTTTTTTTAATTTTCAGCTTTTATTTCCATGAAATAAATCAATCAACCAAGAAAAATCAGTATTCAATTGATTATTACTTTTGAACTCTGAAAAATGAGGGGCCAAGGTGCTTGTACTGTTGGCCTTGCACCCCTGTATGAGCCGGCCTATGACTCTGCACATAAATTATCTTAGAAGTTGAAAGCTTAATGCAATGAAATACAAATTGAAACTACTGTTGCAGACGAATAATACTTCCTTGCAAATTCTAACACATAAATTTAGAACACATTTTTATTTTAAAACAAAAATGCATTGCGTACATTTTACATTTACAAACATAATAATAAATTGTAATGTTTGAAAACTCAACTCTTTTGAAACTAAATTCAGATTTTAGTTGCTTCACCATTTTTGGATAAAAGACACCTTATTTCTAAAAACTTCACTTTTGGTTACAAAAGAAAGAAAAAATAATTTTGGCTTTTTGTATTAGGATGTAGAAAATAAATTAATTATATGCATTCTAGCGCAACTTTTACCCTAGAAAACTAGTAGAACTAAATATGTGGATGTTATAAATTGAAAAGCTAACAATAAAGTTGCTTATAATTTTGAACTCAACTTGGCACAAAAATTATTTTAGAAATTGATAAAGTGAAGAATAAATTTCAGCTACTTTTACACATCAATAATGCTACTTTGTAAATCTGAAGGAGTAAATTTTGAACAAGCCTTTATATTAAAAAAAATATGTATTACATTAAAATAAAACATAAATTTGTATACCTAAAAAGAAATCAGAAACTTAGGCAAGAAACAAGCAGAAAAAAAATTGAAATTACTTGTTCCATAATTTTCCTAGCCAAAGAAACTGGATTAGCAAGTTTGGTAACAGCAGCCACAGCTCCAGCTTTCATGCGTGTTCCTTCCATCACAATAGCATCCATTTCCACATCTCCGTTGATGGTAAGAGATGATCCAAAACCTGAAAAAAGAAGACTAAGATTTTAATTATTTATAGAAAAGGCTGAATTCAACTCTAATCACAGCTGAAAGGTTTTTATTGTTGATTTACGCGAATCCAAAGATTGAAAATCGAGAAATTCTCATAACTAGTGAAAAATATCGACGTTTTTATAATTTTTTTTACATCTACAGAAAGGTTTTTAAAAGAATAAAAATTTTTATTACAAGATTATTTTTTAGGAATTATTTCCTTTAGCTTTATTTTTATTACTGGTTTTGTTTACAAGACATTTATTTATGCATGGGGATATATAGCACATCTACACTTTTAAATTAAACTTTTAATGAAAAAAATATATATATTTTATTTACTATGTAACAAAACTTTAAAAATCTACAAAATAAGAAAAAAGGATTCTTGTGCAGAATGCAGAAGGATTGCAAGCTGAAAACAACGAATGTGTTTGTTCTCTTAACATCTTTCTGTTTCCTCCCGTCAAAATTACGGGCTGAGTTTTTGCCTTTTACTTCTGGCTGTAGTACTGTTAAATAGTAACGCGCCAATAAGAATAAAACTAATTCATTTCTTTCATGTGAAAACATTTTACTTCTCATTCTGCACAGTAGCACCAGAATATTATTAAAATAATTGTAGATAGTTTATTTTTAAACACATACTATTTTAATTTTCCTTGCTTGCTGGAAAACCAATATTAAGTTGGCTTTTCCTGAAATTTAATAACTTATAATATCAAGCTAAAAACAAATCAAAAATTAAAAACAAGTTTATGTGTTGTTCATAGGGGTATATAGTTTATAGGGATAGTAATATAGTAATATAGTTTATAGGGATTAAAAAAATAGGCACTTTTATGACCGTTGTCTTGAAAATTAACCGATCTGTGTTAATATGTTGAAAAGTAGATTTAAGTTATTTTAGAACATTCTGAAATTAAAAAGCAATCTCAAAACATCTGCTAGTAGTTTTCTACAAAATTTATTATTTTCTAAACAGTGAACAGTATAAAGCATGTTGAGCAACAATATAATCTCATTCCTTATCAGAGAGGCTTTTTTTTTTTTTTTTTTTTTTGCGAAATTCCTGTATTTTTCTTATTAAAACTTGCACTAAAAAAAATCATAGTGTTTCCCACAGATCAAATTAGGGCCACCAGGGTACTTCCAAATAAAAGGACAATAATTATATAAAGGGGCACTTTTTACTGAAATTTTGTAGCAGAAAAGGTCTTCTTTAAAAATCTTCTTTTGTTTCTTAAGTGGGAGAATGTGGGGTAAAGTGAAACAGTTAAGTTTACTGACCTGCTTCAAAAGGAACATATGGGTCCTTTTTTCTAAAAATTATTGGACATGAAGAAAGAATAATGTAATTTGTAATACGCTTTTGTTGAAATATTATTTTTCATCTTTGGCAATTATTTTTACTTTCAAAAAAATGTGGAAAATTTTCACCTCAAAAAATCATGGGGAAAAGTGAAAAACAAAATTTTTTTGTTATGATTTTTTTTTTCGACAATTAACAGTGGGTGGGTGAATTGACTGATGACTTAAAATGGGCAGAGTGCAGAGCTCTCTCAAAATAACCAGGGGTAAATACCAAAAAGACAAAAGAATTCTAATAATCAGAGGAAAGAATCACGCGTACACTTTTAAAAAATTCAGGAAAATTTTACGATACATAATACTGTAAAATGCTGTGCTTACAGTACAGAAATATTTATAATAAATTGTACCAAGAAACATTAGTGATTGGAGTGACAGTTGAAGGGACCCTATGATTTCATGTGCAATGTACCTAACACCCCATTTAAACTCACCTGATCTGTCCTATTTGGCAATGTGAATAGCAAAACTGTCTGCGAAAATAGTATCCAGGGTTCAATCCCTACTGCTCGCATCTCGCACTTTTCAAGTCTGGCTTTCTCTACCGTAAAATAAGATTTTACGGTAAAAAGTACTGGCAGCATGGGTACCAGGTACTATACTCGGTTACTTTAAAATAGGCGTATCAATTTTAGAAATTTTGCATCGTCTCCATGGAAACGACACGAAAGACAACAGTTTCACGCCTTTTTTATACACTGCTGTTGAGGTATTTCATTTATTTTATCTTTATCAAAACGCTTTTATTTATACCCTCGTATCTCAGTTATTTCTAAACGTTTTCTAACAAATCTAGTGCTAAATAGTTTGTTTTAGCAAGACCTGCCATCATGAGTATGCGTTATATAAATACTTCAAAAAGTATTACATTAACGTTGATTGAATAATAGTTTACGCACAAAACAATTTCAATCGTTTGCATTTAACCATTGTCACTAAAGCTAAATGGAAGAAAAGTCCATAGCGCCGTAACTACGACAACCATCATGGGAAATTTCACTTCCGGCCGCCTCCTGTGGTTACACAGGGTATAGTGTACCATAAACTGATAAGTTACATTTAATAAAAAATTTTAAGTCACATACCAGCATTAAAAACAGGATCATCCTCCATAACTCTCACAGCAGCTTCAACAGCATCCAACGCAGTACCTTCGGGGGACAACAGCACATCATACCCCTTGTTGACAGCCCTCTTGACGCCCTCCAGTTTTAAGGCTTGTTTGTCGGGAGGCACGGTGGCAGCTCCGCCGTGAACTATCAGTACGGGCATCATCCTTTTCTTCACTGTTGGCGATCGAAGGTGTTTCCTTGAGAATCTTGGCGAACTGCGCGGTGACGGACAAGGAGACGAACGGGGGGAGTTAAGAGGAGACGGACGAGGACGCACAGAAGTAGACATGTTAGCGAGATTAAATATGGAAGTCAGGTTGAAAGCTAGTGAAGAAAGCGTGAGAGTAGTAGGTTTCGAGAAGGCAAGAAGTAGCTGGACATGAAAGAACATTCAGTAACATTCAGGTGGTTAATGTTAGAAGTGTTATTTCACTATAATGTTTGGCTAAAATGTCACTGGTACTTTTCCCTCATAGGTATGTCACTGGTACTTTTCCCTCATAGGTATGTCACTGGTACTTTTCCCTCATAGGCAGACTTAGATAAAATGTAAAACTGTCTGCAAACTTAAATAATTTCTTTAGAATTTTCTGCAAAAAAAAGGAGGCTTCTGAATCCTAAAGTGCTTCCAACAACAAAAATATCAAGTTGTATGAAGTGCAGGTTCTACCATGAGGTTGGTTGTCAATCTGTCATGATTAATGAATGTGTCAGTTTCGTATGTAACAAGCTACTGCCCCACAATGAACAAAATCAAGACATATTTCAGATAGAAAACTTCCTAAATTTATAACTTTTTTACAAAATGCAAAAATTTTCTGCAAACTTCGAACGTTTTCTGCGAACGGCGTTCGCGAGTTCGTCTATATTATCTGGGTTTGCTCATAGGTATGTCACTTGGCTTGGTGAAATGCAACTAACAACCACTTATTTTTAATACTGCTTCTATCTTTTATTTGGCAACTTATTTTACTTTCAGTTGCATAATTTATTTATTTAGCACATTATTTTTCATTTTGATGGAAATTTTAGCCTTTTGTGTTTTAGGCTTGTTGTATTTATAAGTCCTTTAAAAAGACAAAGTTACTTATAGTAACACCAAATAATTGGTTTCTACATAAATTTGATCAAAGATGACGACAATAAATAAAATAAAACAATATCGCCCAGATTAAAAATGTGCTGTGAATGACATACCTATAACAGAAAAGTACCTCGTTAGTAGAAACATGCGGTTAATTTGAAATGAGTTTAGCTTTTTCTATAGTCTGAAATTCAAATAATATGTATACGGATGTTAAGAACTGGGCATTCAATGTTATGCGCATTTTGGATAAAGTATCAGTTGCTTTACTCTGAATAGTTAGAAGATGCAATTTCAGACTTACGTTACTTTTTTTATATTGAGCTATGTTTGCTCCTTTTTTTTTTTTTTTGTTAGGGGAGGGAGGGAACGAGCAACATTTCAATATAGCTTTCAACATTTATTAATAACTTGATACATTTAATTGATAGATTTCACATTGTGAAGGAGCTTTCAATATCCTTACATTTGGTTAGGTTCGCGGATTATTTCAATCGAAATTTTCATGTAATTTCGCCACTTTTTTTTAATTGATAGATAATTTTAAAATTTTTGGGGTTAAATTTATTTATTTGACTGATTAATATCTATGGTAATAGAGCAAACATGTAGTTTCTACGTAGCTTAAACCAATTACGACTGCAATGATAAAAACAAAAATTAGTGCCGAGATTTAAACTGCCCCAAGTATACCTACAACACAACAAAGTACTAACTCTGTCGCAAGCATCTTTTCTTTATTTTCCTTGACTATGGACTTATATTTTATACTCTATAGCATATTTAAGTGGACTGTGATCTGCATTGTAACTTAATGGCTTCTCGAAGAACATTACTTAAAAAACCAGGAAAACAAGGAATAATAGGGTGCAGCTCTTCTAAGATTATAGAAAAGCGAAGAATAAACCCAAAGCCTAGAGTTGAATTTTAAAAGAAGAATGAGATAGTGTTACATCAGTAATCGTTCGAAAATCAATGTGAAAAACTTGCATGAAGAAATTTATTGTTAATCTTAAATATCATTGATGCTTGTTAGGATCAAAACTAATAAAGAATGAAATGTAAATTTTAAAAATCATGCTTATTTAGAAGTCTTGTTTCACCTGTAAAATGACACAGATTAAAAACAATTTTTAAAACACAATACATTAGAAAGGCAACTGATAAAAGAGTGTTTGAATTTAGACATAATCCAAATACAAGAATTTCTTAAATATTCAGTTTATGTCAGGAATGATAGACGGACAAGCAAAGAGCAGTAAGAAAGCACAAAAGAAAAAGTTAAAGTTTTTAAGGCACATAAATACTTCACAATAATAACAGAAACATAAGAAAACATTTATATTCAATTTTCCACTTACGTTTAGCAGACACTTACGTTTTGAGCTGGAAGCAAAACTATTTATGGGTAATGAAATCAAGCTGATCCTGCACTTGCTGATACTTTCTTTGGAAGAAATTTCTTTTTTGTTTCAGGTATTTCAACCTAAATTCTTTTAGCTTGTACCCACACACAACACCAACTAAAAATGTAACAGATAAAACTGCAAACAAGCTTTTTTCGCTTAGCTTCACTACCATTGCTTGTGTACAATTGGTGCAAACAAATTTGGACTGATGCCAAATCAAAAATCGTTGCAGAATGAAGTACAGTTTACAAAAACCAAATTTCAAAGGCTAGGCTAAATCGTAAATTTTGATTCTTACATAAGTAAACAATGAACTCATCTAAAATGATACTACGTAAGTAGGATAGTTTTGAAAATGAGATATGTGTATTCAGTATTCTAAGGCAGGAATTCAAGTGAAACACCATTGCAATCGCTTCGAGACGATCGCAAATTTCAATCGCTACTGGCTCGTTGCGAATGCAACGTATCCGAATTTGGGAATTTGCGATTTCATTGACGAGTTGCGATCGTCCTTGTTTCACTTGAATTCCTGCCTTATTACCTCACTAATTCAAGTGAAACAAGGACGATCGCAACTCACCAATGCAATCGCAAATTCCAAATTTGGATACGTTACGATCGCTACGAGATGCGATTCTACTGTTATTCGACTTCCAGTAGCGATTACAATTTGCGATCGCGTCGAAGCGATTGCAATGGTGTTTCACTTGAATTCCTGCCCAAGATCTAGTAACATACTCTATCCACCTTCAAGCGGAAAAGTAAATTAATTATTTTCGATGTTTAAACGCAAAAACACGCGTTTCAGGCGCGCTCCAGACACGTACTTCAACGTCTTTTCATCTAGCTCGCATTTTTTGAATTGAAAAAGGCGTTCCTCGTAACTTGCAAGTTTCCTGTCTAGGGTACTTTTTAAATTTTCCAGCCTCCTTTGAATGGCCGATTCACTTTATGCAACGGCCATCTCACCAGGGGTGTCACCCTCCCCCTTTCACCCACACTCCGAAGGAGATGTTAAGAATCTACTTATATTAAAAACTGAGTATCTTTATCTTTCTTTCTATGTTTCTATCATGCTTCTTTCTGTTGAACGCCAACGCCAGTAAACTGAAACTCGAACCAGGTATCGAACCCAGCAAGCAAAACTTCTTGCCTCTTGCATCAAGATTGACGTGTCAAGAAGGCAATCTTGCTTCAATCTTGCCTCAAGATTGTTATGTTACTCATTTTCGATTGTCAGGGTCTTGTCACAAGATTGTCTAACTAGGAGCATGCAACCTAATATCAAGAAAATAACAAGGTAGGTTGTTATTTTTTTGATAGGCAATCTTGCATAAAGATTGTTATAACAAGAAAATATCAAGATCTTGTCATGACAATCTCTATGCAAAATGAGATTCCTTTTGTAATCTTGCATAAAGATTGTTCCCAGCAAGCAAAATATCTTGCCTCAGGATTGCATAAAGGTTAACGCGTCGGCAAATATCACCTTGCCTAAATGCTGCCTGAATAATGTTATGTTACTCTCTAAGAGCTGTCATCGACTTGCCCCAATGTTGACTGTCAAGGTTTATGCAGCCTAATATCAGTCGAGTTACAGGGTGGGCTCTGCCTTTGAAGCATCAAAATGCTGGCATAACAGTGTGAAATCAATCAGCATGCAAGAAGTGGTAGCTATTGTAATCTTGCATACATATTATCTTGACATTAAAATGGCAGGATACATTGATATAACAGTGTGAAATTAGTCTGTATGCAAGGTGCAGTTGCTTGCAAGGTCTTTCTTTTTTTTTTTCTGTGTGTTATTTTCGCTTCAAATTCACGAAGTAATTTCATTCTTTAACTATTCGTTTCATTCTTCAAGCAAATTGTTTTTTAGCTTAGAATATTTTTAAGCTGACACATGATTGGAAAGTCACATAGAGATATTTGCTTTCGTTCGATTTGCAATTTATTTGCGGATAATGAAAATTACTTCATTGATTTTAGAATAAACTTTACATATTAAAATTCATAGACTTCTTATATAGTGGCAAAAACATAGTTAGATTTTTTATTATTTATTTATTTTATTATTATTATTATTATTATTTTTTTTGCTTAACAGAATGAGTCGCACTATTAAAAATACAATGCAATATTTTATTTATTTAAAAATGTATGCTTCTTTTCGAATTATTAATACATAAAATGCCTGGTTAAAATTATGGAGAAATATTAATAAATATCGCAGATAATAAACAAAAAAATCTAAGTCCATTTCTGAGTGGATGTCAGCTTAAAAAATACACTTAGACAAAAAACTAACTTATTTTCAAGAATAACATAAATAGTTATTGAATAAAATTAAACTTACTAGCGAGCTTGAAGTCATTTTATGGTAAAACCGTCACTGCGTATAATCCCTTGTCTGCTTTGTTTAAGAACGAAAAACTTTATTTTTGCCCATTTCTGCCATTGATCGCGATATTTATTGTGTATAGCACTTGTTAAATAAAGGCAGTTAAGAATGATTCAAATAATTTCTAACACAATCATATTCCGCGCTTAAGCAAACAGATTTTTAACGAAGCCAAACTGCGCTACCACGTGCAAGCTAACTCGCTCTCATGTTCTTGATAACGCCGAAGAAAAAAACCCACGATACAAGAAACTAGGAATGCTGGGAATAACAGTCCGCGCATGCGTATCTTTCAACAAAGATCCAGGTGGGTCGGGAGCATGGGTCTTTGTTTGCTAATGACCCTGACGGCAACAGCATGAAACCAGTGTTTCTCAACTGCTCCTTTTGAATCCTGACGCTGACAACATGTATGCAGTCTTAATATTGCAGGAGGAAATCAGTATGGATATTGAAAGATGAATATAATCTTGCACACGTGCTGTTTTTGCAATATATACTTTTTAATCTTTATACAGTCTGTATGCAGTAATTTAAATTTAATACTGACGCCATCAGTACATTATCAAGATCTGTCAAGGCTGGTGCAAGAAATTTTGCTTGTAGGGTTATAACAAGAAATTATCTAGATCTTAACATTTTCTTGTCATGACAATCTCTATGCAAGATGATATTGCTTTTGTAATCTTGCATAAAGATTATTATAACAAGAAAATATCAAGATCTTGACATTTTCTTGTCATGACAATCGCTATGGAAAATGAGATTGCTTTTGTAATCTTGCATAAAGATTGTTATAACAAGAAAATATCAAGATCTTGACATTTTCTTGTCATGGCAATCTCTATGCAATGAGATTTGTAATCTTGCATAAAGATTGTTATAACAAGAAAATATCAAGATCTTGACATTTTCTTGTCATGGCAATCTCTATGCAATGAGATATTACTTTTGTAATCTTGCATAAAGATTTTCATAACAAGAAAATATCAAGATATTGGCATTTTCTTGTTATGACAATCTGTATGCAAGGTGTTTTATTTATCTTTTTATTTGTTATTTTCATTTCAAATTCACGAATTAAATTCAACTCTTAAACTATTTATGTTATTCTTCAATATTGATTATTTTTCTAGCTGAACAATATTTTTAAGGCTGACACATGATCGGAAATTCACATGAAGATATTTTTGTTTATTCTAATTGCAATTTAATTGTATTTCATGAAAATGTCTACATTAACTTAGATTAAACTTTACATCTTAAATCTGATGTTTCATTTTAGCTTGTAGACTTTAAAAAAGTGTTAAGCACTTATAACTTTATTTATCTTAATTGAAATTTTTTTTAAATTTATTTTAATTGAATTTTTTAGAAATCAATGTTAATTCTTTTCTTTTTCTTCTTCATATTGAAAAATTATTTTAAGCTTAATAGAAGTGGGCTTGATAAAAATATGGTGCAATATTTTATTGATTTTTCAATTTATGAATATTTTAGTACTACAAAGACCTAAAATACCTAGTTAGGGTTAATTGAGGAGCATTAATTGTACCGAGATAATCAACAAAAAATTCAAGTTACATTCTAGATAGATGTCAGCTTTAAAAATACTGTTTAGACAAAAAATCAATTTATCTTAAAGAATAACATAAATAGATAATGAATAAAATTTAGCTTACTCGTGAGCTTGAAGAGTGATTATGATAGAATCTTTGCATGTAATCCCTTGTTGTCAGCCACGTTTAGGAACGAAAATCTTTATTGTCACCCATGTCTGCAATTCATCGCTAATCGGTCGCGATATGGATTGTATAACACTGCGTCATTAAATAAATGCAGTAATAGGATCCTAAATAAAACACAATAATATTGCACACAACAATGAAGCAACAGAATTTTAATGAAGCCTAAATCGGATCCACGTCTCCACGTGCAGCGCTCGCTTCGCGTTGAAAAAGGAAAAAAACGGAATGCTGGGTAAAACTCCTCGCATGCGTATCAAGAACATCTTGACGCTGACAAGATTTATGCAATCTTGATATTGCAAGACGAAATCAAGATTGATATGTCAAGATGTATGCAAGATTGCATAAAGATTGTTATAACAAGATTGTTATAACAATCTTTATGCAATCTTGATATTGCACGACAAAATCAATATTGATACGTCAGGATGTATGTAAGATTGCATAAAGATTGTTATAACAATCTTGTTGTAATCTTTATGCAATCTTTATGCAAGATCAAATACGCAATCTTGACTCCGTCAATACGATATCAAGATCCGTCAAGATTGTTGCAAGAAGTTTTGCTTGTAGGGAAGATTAGTTTTCAGGCTTCATTAGTTTTAATTTATACAATTATACGATTTTAATAAACGACCCAGTAAGCAAAACTTATTGCCTCAAGATTGCATAAAGATAGACGCGTCAATAACGAAATCTTGTCTCAAGATTGTGATGTTGCTGATTTTTGATTGTCAGTGTCTTGCCATAAGATTGTCTGTCAACGTAATATCAAGATATAGGTTGTTTTTGTAATCTTGCATAAATATTGTCATGACAATGCGATATCAATCTGTATGCAAGGTGTTTTATTAATTTATTTATTTGTGTTATTTTCACTTCAAATTCATGATTTTTTTTTTAATTTCATTTTTTAACTATTTTTTTTATTCTTCAATATTGATTAATTTTCTAGCTTAAGAATATTTTTAAGGCTGACACAAGATCGGAAATTCACATGAGATATTTTTGTTTATTCTGATTGCAATTTAATTGCATTTAATGAATCATTCTACATTAATTTCAGATTAAACTTACATCTTAAATCTGATGTTTCATGTCAGCTTGTAGATTTCAAAAATGTGTTAAGCACTTCGTAATAACTATATTTATTTCACTTTATTGTTCATTTCTTTTCTTTTCTTTATTATTATTATTATTATTATTATTATTATTATTATTATTCATGCTTAATAGAAGTAGGCTTGATAAAAATATGGTGTAATATTTGATTTATTTTTAAATGTATGCTTCTTTAAGAACTTCAAAGACATAAAATGCCTAGTTAGGATTATATGGAGAAACATTAAATTGTACAAAGATAATGAACAAAACATTCAAGTTGCACTCTTGATAGATGTTAACTTTAAAATATACCCCAAGTAGCACACTTCGTTTAATAAACGTTGTAAAATGGTTATTAACGTTGTTACAACCGCTTAAAAACGTTTATAAAACGTTTAAACGTTATTTGTGCTACCAGGGACTGTAAAAAAAAGTAATTTATCTTAAAGAATAACATAAATAGTTAATGAATAAAATTAAGCTTTAATGTAACATTTGTTTACTGATATTGAGCTTACTTAAAAGAGTTTATGAAAAAAGTACTTTTATTTATTAGAATATTTTTCATTTTACAGGTAGTTACTACGTAGCCTTCTACATATAGAAACATGTAGAAGGAATACATAAATTAAAGGTATTCAAAGTTTAAATACGCAAAAATTAACTGGGGAACCTGCTTTAGTAGGCTTTAAAAAATCGATTTTTTTCGGGGATTTTTTTAGGATTAAAAAAAAATCCAAATCTTGCGAACTTTTTAGATTATTTTATTATATTTCTGAGCATGGGAAGAAATTTTTTTAGAGAAGAATATTCACATGTAACAAGTGTTTTATGCACATTCGTACAACCGCTGTTTCCAAAATCAGCAGGACAGATGGACTTGGTTAATTTTTATCTGAAAAAAAAAAACGAGCACTATTTTAATTTTCAGATATTTTTCTTCTATTTGAACTAAAAGCATCTCTCCCCACCCCCACCCCACAAATCTTAACAATTTTTTAGCAAGTTGACTTTTTTTTTTCTTCAAACCTGAGAAAACATTCAAATTTCATAATGTTTCAGTTATTTTTAGTCTATGTAGAGAAGGAAAATGTATGAAAATTAAAATATGCTGTTTGGTTTTTTGTTTCAAATGAAAATAACGAGCTATTTTTACGAAATGGAACATTATGTTTTTTTTTTCTTAATTTTTAAGAATGCATATGCATATTTATTCTTTATAAAAGTCAAATAATGCAGCATACAAAGTAACTTTAAAACACTTGAAACTTTTACACAGAATGTACTTCAAAATTATTTTTCCCATCAACGTCTTCAATGTTGCTTGAATTGGGCGTTAATGTTGATAATCATTAAACTATAAGTGAGTACAGCGCCAATGATTCCTGGTATCAAACTTCGATTTAAATTTACAGCACCACATGCGTTAAAAGTGACAATCGCAGTTTCTTCCAAGTAGCGTATCACAGAAAGCTGTTTGCAAATGTCTGCATTTTTGAAAGATTGAAGCAAAAGCAGTCCCTCCTTGTCGTGGAAATAAGATTTATTGAGCTCCATTTCCAGTGGTACTCGCGATGAGCAGAAAATTAACGAAACAAATGTCAAAATTACTGTTGCTGCGAAGAAAGGAGCGATAATCTAAAAAATTCTGCTGTGGTGAGGATCTTCGATTTTAAATCCTGCTGCAAGACACCAAAACATCGTGAGAAAAACAGTTAGTTAGGAGGAATGTCGCTACGCTGAAAATATTTTGTACGCTGTATAAAAGTTTCATTACTCTTTCTTAATTTCTCGACAAATTTTGATATTCATGAAGTGAATCGTTAGGAAAATGACTTCTAAAAGCAGAAAGCAAGATGGAACACCTGTAGCACACTGCGCAATAGAGTGGAGCGAAAATGACCAAAAAAAACTTTTTTTTGAATTTCAACTAGCTTGATGTGTCAAAATGTGCCATTTGGTCACCAAAAGAGAGTGTGAAAATTTGAAGAGATTTGAAAAAAAATTTGATCTCCCTTCGCGACCTTTTATTTTACAATATTTAGTGATATTATGTAAAAAATTGACTATACATCAGACAAACTGTTTTTCAGTTTAGCCACCTTCAAGCACAACAAAATATCATAAATGATTAATGCAGTAAACTATCAAAAAATATTAAATAAAATAATTACAAATGCAAAAATAAAATAAAATGTCAAATATTTACAAAGTGAAATGTGAAAATTCACGTTTTGTCTCAAACTTCGGCATTAGCACTTCAAGTTTTCAAATTTTCCAATGGTTCCAATTCACTAATATATAATCTAAGAACTCGATTGGCTGTAGTGATCAATCGTGAGTTATTTTGGCAACCAGGGTATCTATTTACTAAAGTAAAATTACATTCACCTTTGCTAATGCTATTGCACATTTTCAGTAGATAGCGTTGATCCGTGCTTAACTTCTTCGGGTCTAGATTAGACAACTCCTCTATTAACTGCATGGGTTCAAAGCAAGTAGCAGGTTGATTGGTGCACGTAGCAAGCCGTTTTCCGATATCTCCAGAAAGTCCTTGTGGTCCTGTAATCGTGTGATCCATTGTATGGAAAAAATGTTTCAGAGGCAGCTCATTAGCTTGAAGCAGACATAACAGCCACTCTTTAATGTTTCCTCCAGTCGTCGTATAACACTTGCTCTATGACCTGTGTTCACATTCATGCCATCACACCCTATAACTTTAATGCTCTCCATTTGTGCATTCTGCTCAATGAAACTAGAGACTATTGTCTCAGCAATGACTTTGCTGAAGCTTGATGTCGGAGTAATGTGGCTAAAGTAAGAACCTGGTACAGGTAAGTAACCTGGCTGTGTCTGCGATGTTACTTATATCGCACGCCTAGAAGAATACTGTCACAACTCAAAAACAGAAAAATTTAAGACATGGAAAAGAAATTGATATATTAAAGCAATTAGTAATGGTGCAGTCTATCATACATTATGTTAGATCATTTCGGCTCATTTGCTTTCATAATGCTTTTAAAATAAACGTTTCTTTTTGACTTTTAAATCAAGGCTCTGGGTACATCTCTGAACATTCAGAGTTTCGACTTTTTGAGTTGTGACAGTATTCTTCTAGGCGTGCGATATGTTCTTCTGTCAGGAGTTTTCTGTGGTACTTGCTGTCACTGTTGACTACTTGTGTCTAAGCTTGCAATGTTCGACCGCCAAAATATATTCCTTCTGTGTCATGATAAACATGATTAATCTGATTATCATTTTGTTCGAGTTTCCTACAAGTTTCTCTACGGTACGTATTCTTTCTCTACGGATCTTACTTTAATCTATTACTTTAGGCCAATGCAGCAGCCGATCTATCCGAGACTCCGATCTGATCCCAAGCTTAAGCAAGTGAAGGTAGAGAGATTGTCTTTTTCTTGCGTTTTATATTTTCTTTGCCTTCGTCTCAATTAGTTTTTCATCAGGTATGTACCTGTCAACCGTAACACTACCCAACGAGTGAGATTCCTCCTCGATACTGTCAGTATCGGCAAAATTGGATGTATTTTTCTCTGTATGATACTTAGCTTATTTACTCGACTTAGAATGGCTTCCTCTCTTTTAAGTTTTCTCCTCAATTTTGCCGTCTCCCCCTTATTTACAGCACCAATTATGACCTTTCTTGGTTCTCTTTGTGATCATACAAAAAAGGCGTTCCTTTGCCGGAGCTTTAAATTCTTTAGAGCAGTTGCAGTTTGAAGTCATCTGGAAACATTTACATTTGCTGAGATCAAATAGACTGTTGGCTTTGTTACGAAAGTCGGTCAGTTTCCGCCAGTAGTTGATATTATCTTTTTTTCCCGTTGTAAACCTTCAGGTTCGTACTGTATTTGTTGTGGAATGATCTCAGTTTTTCAACCGCATCTACGTGACTTACCGTTCGAAGTGAGAACTCTGTTCAGATCTCTTCCACATCATAACAAAGTTTATGCTTTATATCAAAAAATAATGGGTATTTTCCATTTTCCGTCTTGTAGTTGCATATATTTTTTCATAACATCGGTGTAAGTTGGAAAGTATTGGACGGAAAGTTTCTTGGAGAGTCAAATATCACACATGATACTTCGTGTCTTGTGACTGACATCAATTTCATTTATGCAATAAATGTAATGTTAGTTATTTCAAAAATAATAAAAAATATATTTAATATTATTATTCATATGATAGAAAATATCTCTTTGAGAAATAAATATACAACTGAAATTAATTTTTAGCTTAAAAATAGTTCTAATAATCAAAATAATCAATAAACTACTAATTCCAATAATCAAAATTAAAGTGAAGTATTTAAAATGTCAATTTTAATAACTATCGATGCAAAAGGTGTTAAAAAATTGTAGGACAATCAAAGTGCCCTACAAAGTCTTTTAATTCAGTATTTAGCCATAAAATCTCAAAATGTCAATTTTTCAGTGAGGCGAAGGGAGATCAAAAAATTGTCAGATAATATTGTGATTTTGCAGAATTGTTACTACATACAAAAGGCACGTTTTCCGCATACAAGCTTAAAAAAATAAAATAAAAAGTTTTTTCGCTCCACCCTACTGCGCAATACATCAGACAGCAAAGCTGATGAATTGATGCTAAAATAAAAAATGTAAAGTACAGTTTCAAGAAAAAATAAATTCTTTTCAATCTTGAAGGATGCGATATCTCCCTATAAAAATATTTATTATATGCATTTGAAATCGTACAGTGATTGACGAATTCGTCCATATAAAACTGGACCAGAACACATAAAAATGCTGGGATAGCAAAAATTAGTATTGCAATTGAAGTTACACCTTTATGCAACTCAATGTTAGAAGATTCTACAGCGCCTAACTTTTTCATTAGAGATCGCAATCTGTTCCTTTTAAAATACATAGAATGCCATAAAAGGATGTTTATGAAAAACGTAGCTATCGCTGAAAGTACAATCTGAAGATTTCCCATGTCATCGGAAGCACTAAAATAATAAGATGCTACCAAATTCAGAAAAACTATATGTGAAAATAGAGGAGGAAAAAAAGATGTCATTTGATAAAGCAAAACTTTTATTTTGGCTCCTTTTATGGGAAAGACATGTATGCTTATTAGATTGAGTGCCTTGATAATAGGTCCAAACTCGCCAAGAGAAGTTGGTTTTCTTTTTAAAGTTACATTTCGTTCAAGAAATAATGAAGGCATATCTTGTATTTTTCCAGCTCAGTTTTTCTTACTAATGCTGTATTTGTTTTGGCATCTCCATCGACTAAGCGTAGCAGAGTAATGATTCAAGTGCATGAAGTACCGATTTCGTCTGCTCATTTCGTGCGTTTAGTGATGTGACGGCCTTACTGAAACAATATCACTTGATATTTCTTACTTGATATTTCGAAGTTAATTAACGAAAATGAAACATTACTGCCTTTATAATCAAAACAAAATTAATATTTATCATCCACCATTCTAGAACTCTAACTGTAAAGCTTTGAATTTGACCTGGAAGTAATTAAAAAAAAATGTCTTCTTAGATGACGATGCAGCTTAAAGCTCAGATGGGTCCTGTTATTTTAATTTCAAATAATTAACTTTTGAATAACGCCTTAATGTTGATAGCATTAGTTTAACATAGAAAAAACATTTACTAAAAACTACTTCACAGAACCAGCGCTAAAGATACACATCCTCTTATATGCAATCGCAATCTAATTGCATAACTACAAAAGACACGAATTGAAAATTCATTTTCTGAGATTAACGAAACACACATCAAAATCAATAATCAATCGATAACATAGAAAAAGCATACAATAAGAAACAATATTGAGCACGCTATTTATTTAAAGAATATATTTCCCATTTCCTTAATTGGGTCATTCCATGGTTACGTGAGTAGCATTTCTAATGCTAGTTTTGCAAATAAAAAATTAGCTTAAGTTATTAAAACATCTTTTATTTTTCTTTAGCATAATAACCGAGAATACCTAGGATTATTTTAATGGCAATATTTTTATTGGAGAATTATTCTACAACTCTTCACAAAATTTTAAATGTAGCTTTACATGTGTGACCCAGAAAATCTGGAATAACCTCAAGGCCGTATCCAGAAAAAAATTTCGGGAGGGGCCCAGTTTCACACATTGCCCAAACACACATACATTTTTGTGTGTGCTATGAGTCTAATTTCTAGCTGCGCCCCCCCCCCCACCCCATGATGTTCGATGTGTGTGTTTTTCATTTCTTTATTCTTATTAATTTCTTGAACTGACCTTTATTGGAGATAGAGAGATATGCAATGAGAATTTTTTTAAGTGGGGTAGAATATCCGTAATTTTAGGAGGTCCGGGGGTTTCTCCCCCGGGTAAATTTTTGAAAAAAAGTTTTAAATTTCTGCATTTTGAGGCCTTATATGGGGCAATTAGGACTTCAAAAACATGTTGGAAAAGTAGGCAAACAACAATCTCCTAAATTTTCTGCATTCTTTTGCAAATTAAGATTAATTAAAGCATAAAAAAATGTTTAGCTTAACAAACGATTAATATTAAGCGACAGAGAGGAAGGAAAAGGGAGGAGAAAAGATCAACACATTATCACTTGCTTACATCGGTTTTTACTATAGTTATACATAGTAGTTTTTGATCAGTTCCCCAACTTACCGACAGACCCAGCACTTAGTAACATAAAATAACCAATAGTATAAAACACATAAAATTCTTTAAAAGAAATAACGTAGAGATTTAAAAAATAATTAACGAGAGAGTAGCATTCTGGCCATTTAGTTAATTCATAGTTTGATTATTTGATAAGAAATAGGATTGAAGCACTTTTGATGGAGTTTCAAAAAGGTATTTAATGATTTTCAAAGACTCTAGAACAGTTAAAATTCTTTAAAGCATTTCATTTGCACTTTCAAGTCTCTGACGTTTTAACAATTGATTGGACAGTCTTACGAAATTGTTAAAACTTTGAAAGACACATTTTTTAAAGATTAAAAATAGATATTAAAAAATACTTATAACGACAATTTCTTTTTCAATCACTAGTACTGCAGAAAACGAAAAAGAATACAGGTAGGGTAATATTTTTTCTCGTGCTTAACATATTAATAAAGGAATCAATTACAAAGTAACTTCTAAAGTACTAAATTAGGTATTTGATGAATAGTCAAAAATGAAACATGCGAGTCACAAAAAATTATTTTTGAAAATGTGCTACAAAAAATGCTGGAATATGATTTTTGCATTAAGCAGAATATTTTTTTAAATCAAGGAGCTGAGCTTCGCGCAACTTGATGCCCACCTCCCCGTAATGGCAATATTTTTATTTGAGAATTATTCTACAACTCTTCACAAAATTTTAAATGTAGCGTTACATGTGTGACTCAGAAAATCTGGAATAACCTACACTTAATTTTATTTTAAAAGTGAAATGAATCCAGTTTTTTTAGATGTATTTACCTATGCCGAGAAAATATTCTCTGTGCATAATTTTTTTCTGAAGCTTATATTTTGCCAGTAAAAATTTCTACATTATGTTACGTGTGTGACTTAAGAGAGTTACATGTGCAACAGGTTGTGATGAAATGAGCCAACATATTTTTTTAGGCGTGTCTTTCTATGGTAAGAAAATGCTCCACGCAATAATTCTTTTCTGAAGTTCATATTTTGCTAACAAAACTTTATACACTGCGTTACGTGTATGACATAAAGAGAGTTACATGTGTCACCAGGTGTGAAATATATTCGATTCAAAAGTCATTTTAACAGTAAAATATGATTTATATAAATGGATTTCGTATTGCATTAACCGAAATCAGGCGTACATACAAAGGGGCATGGCATTGACTGCGTCTTTAAATTTTTACGGGGATTCCTTTTTTTTTTGAGATTTTGATCACATTTTGGGGGGGGGGGATACAATTATCTTGAGGAAGACGGGCACCTCTGTGTTAACTAAAACTTTAATTTTCTTAAAGCTTTGCCTCTTCTCAAACAAAATGTCCGATCAATCTACTATTTTCCTGAAGGAATCACGACTGAAATTTCTATTTTTAATCCTCGAAGTTAGGTGGATATGATCTCTCATCTCCACATAACTAAACACCACTCACTTACTCGTAGCCTAGTAACAATTTTGTTTCACCTGACCCATCATGAAAAGTAGCTGTTTAATTTGATGCAGACCATCTGCATCTGTGTGCCATAATCTTGGCATTCATAGCTGTTATAACACTCATTTTTTGGATGGTTGGAATATTTTTAATGTTTTTATAAGCTTACCTTGTGCAACTTCGAATCAATATCAGCTTGACAAAATACTTTAGTTGAAGGCGAAAGGAATATTTTATAATATTGAAGAAATCAGTTAATTAAACAACTTTTGTTTCCTTATTAACTCGTACTTTTCTGCTCAACTAAATATTTTGCCTCCTCCCTCACTTAAATGTAAAGATTCAGCATGTAAAAAAAACCAAACAAAAGCGTTACGTGTGTTACATCTTTTATAAAGTCCTATTATTTTTTTATACCAAATGCATATAAAGAGAGAAGTTAAGGTACATGATTTTTTATCAAAGTTGGTTTATGATAGGAGATATTTTTCTTATAGTCCTCTAATTTACCTTTGGAGATAAACTTCACTATTTTAAGCTTTGAGTGTGGTCAAAAATAGTGGTTTGAGTTTTTTTCGTGGTTGAAAACTTATCAAAAATCTCTATTCTAAATTTATGACACAAAGTTATAGTGGAGCATTTGTTTTAATAGCATTTCATAGTATTTTTTTTTTTTTTTTTGAAAGCAATTTTGATTAAGGAAAATATGGCTCTTGAATTTATCTCACTGTCTGTGTGCTGTAAAATATGACAAAAATATAATATAAAAAATGCTTTAATTTCAAAATTGATGTTGAAATTGAAAAGTATAGACAATTTTTAGTGTAAAAATAAAATTGAAAATGACAAGTTATCAAACTCCGGCGTTACTTTCTAAGAAGGAATGAAATATTTTTTGAAGAAAAGTTTTCCAATTGGTTTCTTCTACGCGTATGAGAATGTGATTAATCCTTTCAAAAGATTGGCATGAGTTTTAAATCATTACATTTTTACACTAAATAATTCCACAACATACTAAAGCACAGAATCTGAAACTAACAAGATGTGTTTAAACTAAACCATGCAAATTAATTTATTCTAGTTAAATTGTAGTGCATAAAAGTTAACAAAAATGTCCGAAATTTGAAATTGTCGGCTTTCATCTGTGATTTACACAAAATAGGGTAAGTGCTCCAGTAGTCTGCCATTTAAGAGATCTTTTGTGGATCTTGGCTAACCTAGAACTTTCAGCTATCAACACAGCAACAAAAACAAGGTAAAACTTTAGAATGAACCTTTCTGATAGTGAATCACCTACTTGTTTCAGAAATTTAAAAAAAATGTTAAAATCCAAGCTGTTGTCAACACTAGTAAATGCTCCAGTAGTCGGCCTCAGAAATCCAGTGCTCGGCCACGTTGAATCCAGTAGTCGGCCGCGTTGAATCCAGTAGTAGGCCACTTCATTTTCATTGATCTTATCTGATATAGGAGGTTGAATTAAAAAAAACAAAACAAAGGGAAACTTACAACGAACCAGACCCGTCATTTAGGGGGTCAGGAGGGGGGGGGGTCAATTGCTCCCCCCGCCGATTTTGAGCAATCAGTTCATTAATATATAAGTGGGCGTGGTGTTTGCTTTTTTCCGATGAAATTGCATTGTGTTTGCACCCTTTGTCCCCCCCCCCTTTACTTATTTCTCTAACTATCAATCTACCATTATTAATTTTAGACAGTACAATTAGCACAGAATTCTCGGGACATTAATGTTTTTATACTTTAGCTGCCTAAAAACAGTTTTATTTTAAAAACTCGCACTAAAAAAAGTACAGTAACCCCTCGTTATATCGCGCTTTTCGGGGGACAAGAAAAAGAGCGATATATCCGAAAGCGCGATATAACCGAGGTCATTAAAAAAGGTTTCTATCCAGCATGCAAGTAAATTATACGTGCACATACATAAAATTCATTTATTCGAACATTAGATTTTTTACCAGATGCGTTTCACTCATTGTATCAATACAAAAGAAAGTGTCCAATAGTTTCCAAACTGTCTCTGCAGTATGCAAGTTTGGGTGACAGGAATTTGCTGCTTCTTTTCAGCGAATTCAGAAGAATAGAAGAACCTTCGTTTTGTTCATTGATGACAAAATAAATGAGAAAGAGACCTTTTCTGAGCACCTTATATTTTCTCAAAAATGGTTTCGAACTACAAGTTTTTTTTTTTTGGGGGGGGGGGAGACAAAAGAAAAGAGCGATATATCCGAATGAGCGATATAACAAGGCGCGATATAACGAGGGGCTACTGTATTTTTTTCTGAATAACGTCTAAAAATATGTCTATGTCAAAAAGAAAATAATTTAAAACATCAAAAAAAAAGCTTCATAAGGGTATGAGTATAAATGGCGTAGCACTTTTTTCCCAACATACTAGTCACCCCTACATCCCTTTTTCTCAATGTTTCACAATTCAAGCTACCCTCCCCTACCACACTATAACACACAAACAAATTGTTATTAAGGAATTATAGTTGAATTATAACTAAAATTAAGTATTCTTTCTGCGATATGAATTTATTACCAAATGACGTTTTAGTTTTATACCACGGGCAAAACCGTGCGGATACCGCTAGTTGTTTCATAAAATGCTTTTGTGAGAACCAAAATATGAAAACTCATATATCTTGTTACCTCCCCCCCCCCCCTGCCGCAATCTACCACAGTTTAATTAACCAGCCCTTCCTCTTGTCAAACCCGGACAGCGTTTTAGGACGATCTCCAGAAATAAACGATTTAACTTTGTATATTGTGAAATAAGTGATAAAAGATAAAATAAATGTTGTTGCAACAAAGTATTACGTATTGCGTTACGTAGTTTGGGCTTAAAAGAAAGAAAAAAAAAAAGCTTCTGAAGAAAAGAATTTCAGCAGCACTTACTAAAGATGCAAGAAGGGACAAAATAAACGAAATTTATATAAAATGTACAAAATGTACTTGCTTAGGAAGTAAAAAAACAGGAATAGTTTTGTAGTGAACAGCAGTTTTTAGTGATAATGACCAAAGAATCAAGAAATGAAAAACTGCTTTACTGTTTAAGTACATAAAGACGTTATAATAGAGTCGACACAATTCATGACCAATAATTACGTCGGCACTTAACTGGTTCACATTCATTAGAACGGAATTTCTACATACGGAACATAAAACTAAAACTGTAGTTTCAGAAATCATTGCTTCCAAAACTATGCAAGTAAAAATACATTCAAAAATGCGCAGAAAGGAATCGCCATCAAGGCTTCATCTAGCACAGAATGTTTAAAAATCTCTTTTTTAGAATTTTCAATTAAATTTACAACACAAGGAGCAATAAAATGTCGAAATGGTGGTCAAAAGAAGTTAAGACATTTAATTTAATTACTATTTTTCAAGAAAAATAAACTTTGAAAAAGGTATTTTTACTCAAACCAGTTGAATTGACGCTATATTTCAATAAGTTAATTGAGTTTTAATTTGATGAACCCATATTAAGAATGAAAAGCTACATTAAGTATGTGGCCGACTACTGGATAAATCATCCAAACTGCTTAGAACCAGTGGTCGGCCTACCATGGCCGACTATTGGAAATGCAGAAAAATTCTGTACCCAGTAGTCGGCCACCCCTTTAAAAAACAATCGAGTCTAACCAGGAGTTCGCTCTTTCATTTAAACATTATGTTAGACATTCCATTAAGATAAAAATAACTCAAATTTACAGTAGAATTAAATTAATAAGTGCAATTGGCCATTTTAAGAAGATGTGTCCTCTTAGCTGAAAAATAAGCAGAATCGCAATCTTGGATGACAGGCACACCTTTCAAAATGAAATGACTCATTACTAATTCAAAAAAAAGTACCCAAAACTTAACTGCCACTGGTTGATGATTGAAGATAGGTACATGAATGTTTGAATGCGCCATATCTGATTTTGAATTAAAAATGTACTATTTATGAGGAGTTTTATGTCATTGTGGCTGACTACTGGAGACTGGCCGACTACTGGAGTACTTACCCTATTCGGTCTTACTTATTTTGGTCAGGAATTAACTTGGGCAGAGCAAAATAATATGCCCTTTACTTACTTTTTTCTGAATTTTGACATACATTAAATCCAGAAACATGCGATACTACGAAGGTAAGATTTTTTCTTTGGATCCCCTATTTGACATGGAATATACCTTTTAGGATAGTATTCTATGGAACGAATTTATAGTTATCACTACAGTCAAAACTGTCTCTCGAATTTCATGGGACAGAAATAAAATTCCAAATACGGAGGTTCCAAGATGGAGAGGTTGCGATAAAAGTTACAAAAATAAGCAATTGGAGCTAAGCCACACTTAATAAATTGTTCTGCATTGACATCTTTGAATATTTTAGAGTATGATATGTTTGTTATATAAGTACACGTTTTACTATTTTTTATAATTATATCGATAGCAAGTTCATGCATATCTTTAAGTACGACAACCGTCTTACAATGGTTACACAAGAAGATGATTTTTGTCTCCAAGTTAGGCAAGGATTCAAGTGAAACACCATTGCAATCGCTTCGAATTGCAATCGCTACTCTGGAAGTGAATTACATTATCATCAACTTAACTTGGCATTGACGTCACTACGGGTGGAGCCAATAAGAGCTCACAAGCAGTCAGTGATCTCCTCTTATACGCCAAGTAGGCTGTGACGTTTTATCTAGCTCGTTTTTCATAGGCAAACGTCACGCTGACGTCACGATATTTTTATCAAGAAACGTTCTAATGTAATTCATTTCCAGTAACGATTGTAATTTGCGATCGCCTGTTTCACTTGAATTCCTGCCTTAATATCATTGATAATGGTAGTTGAATATGAAATTGACAAATGAGAGTCGTCGAAATTCGAGATAGAGGTTTTCGAGAAAATTCATTCGAGATGAATACGGGGGGGGGGGGATTAAATTTATGTTGTAAATGCACGGAAATTTTAAAAATTCGAAGCAGATAGGTTTTTGAGACAGGTAGGTTTGAGACAAACAGGTTCGGTTGTATTATTATCAAGGCCGTAACCAGCCATTAGTTTCGGGGAGGGTTTTACCAAAGCTATTTCTCATGAAATCTATAAAATTATGTTTGCAATAACTACAATAAAAATAAATACTGCAGAAAGAAAACACTTAATTTATACCATTATTCAAATGATACCCTAGCAGCATCGTCTCATCGGCCAATGATCGGCCATTCATCGAAACCCGATGAAATTCTCATCGGCCAATGATCCAATATGTCTTATCGGCCAAACAGAATCCGAGCAGCAAAGTCCGATGAGTTTTGCTCGAAATACGATGAGATTTGGAGCGATTTACGAGCAGAACAGTCCCGTGCCGATGAATTTCATCGGGAAACTTGATCGGAAGGATATCGTTTTCCGATGGAATATAGCTCGGCTTCTTTTCATCGGGGAAAGTTGATCGGAAGGATGTCGCTTTCATTGAAGGATGTCGCAAAGTAGCTCATCAAAAACCGTGCTCGGATACTGATCGGAACGATGTCATCGTGCGTTACGGGATCAGTTTACGAGGAGTTCGATGATCGGCAGAGCAAAATCTGATGAGTTGATGCTACTTGAGTAATTTCATTTTTCAAATGAAGTCGCAAAATAAATAAAAAAATTGCAACAATATTTTTTTCAGTGAAAAACTGTGAAAAGCATTTTTGTAATAGTTTTGAAAATTTTCAGAAGGGGTTTCAACTCTAAAAACCCATTCCTTAAATACGGTTCTGATTATTATCATTATTTGAAAGGTGAAAGAAAAATTCAAAGCACTATCGAATGCAATTCTTTTACTATTTTTTATTTTATTATTATTATTTTTTTAATCTTATGAGATGAGAAAAAAAAGGAAAACATGCACATATTTTCTGTCATAATGAATGATTACGTTATTTTATTGCTTGCGTAGGTTTACTATACTAGAAAGCAACTTAACTTGACACTGAACGTCACTACGGGCGGAGCCAATAAGAGCTCACAAGCACTCATCGAACTCCTCTAATTCGCCAAGTAGACTGTGACGTTTTATGTAGCTCGTTTTTCATAGGCTAAAGTCAAGCAAACGTCACTCTGACGTCACGATGTTGTTGTCAAGAAACATTGCAGAGTAGTATAGTTTAATTTAGAAAATAGGACCACAGCTTTCTTTGGATTTTTGCAAACAGATCCATACACGGAAATATTGAAGCTGTTTCTATGTTATCAACTGAGCATTGATTTTGCTTTGAAAGAAATCTCAATAAACGTTGCGTTTTGAGCCGAAATTTTTCTGAATTAATTCCAACGACCATGAATGAACTAGCTTCCTATCGACATGAAATTTTTGTTTTCTTCGAATTTTGAACTTGTTTTTTTGATCTGAAAATTATTCCCGAGTTTTTTAAGTACAATTGGAACAGTTCGAGCATAGTTTTATTTAAAATTTCAATGTTAGTTGACTCATAAATACAATCCTTGCTAATTTTTAGTGCAATCTTCACTCATTATATCCAACGAAAACTCATAAGTTTTCCACAATGTATGCACTCTTACAGAATTTTTTTTTTTTTTGAAAAATGAGAAACTTCTTCATTTTTATTTCTGTATGTTAATCAGCAACAAACCATAAGTTAAATCAGCTCCAATAACAGCAAGTGTTATATTTTTCGTCAACCACACAATGCCACATCCACTAAACGTTATGGCTTTAATATCTCTCAAGCACTGCAACAGAGACAAATAAGAAAATCCCCCATTCGATTCGGTAGAAAGCAATAGTAACTCATATTTCTCATGAAACATTTCTTTGTTGCGCTTCATCTCCAGCGGAATACGAGATGAATTCAAAACCAACAATATCAATGACAGGGAAGTTAGAAGAAGAAAACAAACGGCATCAATATGGAAAACGATGTGGTATTCGAAACCGAACGGTATTCCAGAAGCTAAAATCACTAGATAGTTGAAGAAGATTTGCAATATGATCAAGAATGTCGGCACGGAAAAGCATTGTTGTGCATAGTTGATAATTTTCAATATTCTTCTGTATCGTTTGGCTAGGTTCGGGTATTTATCTGAGGAAGCTGCATAGAACTCTTTTCTGAATTCACGAAGGCTGTCACAACAACATTTACATATAGAGCCATAGAAATACGAGCATAGGATTAAAAAGGATGTGCATAATACATTAAGTGAGTAACATTTTATTATCATATAGATTGTGTCCAAAATCTCCAACTCAAAGGCTTTGTCGTAGAAGCGTTTGTAAACGGGATAATTAGCCAAAGCATCATAGTAATACAGCATCACACCAGAACGGAGTAGTGGAGAAACATACACGAGTATTGCAATTGCTATCATTGGAAAAGCTCTTTGTTGGCAAGTAATCTTCAATGACGCTAACATGAAAAGAAGTGTTCTTATTTGTCTTTTTTTCAAACACAGCGAATACCAAGATATCAAACTCATTGTAATCGTAAACAAACCAGCCAAGGGTGTCTTGTAGTTTACTTCGTAATAAAACAGGCTAAGTGCGGTCGCATGGATTATATTTATAAGGATAAGGTGGGACATTGAAGGAAAAAGCATCAACGAGATTCTGTGTATCAATTTTCTTAAGCAGTTCTTTTCCTTTTTTCCCAAGAAGTCTATTCCAAAAAGCGTAAACTGCCCAATTAAATGATTCAACTGCAGACAAGCTGTAGTTTCCCTTTTACTTTTCGTGGTCAGTGATTTCATATTTTTCTGCAAATGTTTGTATTTAAAAAATACAATTGATTATGCAAAATACTCGGAAAAAACTGCAACTTTGTAAAAATATTTCACTTAAACATGAAATTAGAAGGCTTCAAATAGATATTTTAAGACGCGTCACTAGTACCAGTTTGTTTTCAAATTCACGTAATAACTTTCACAGTACTAAATGTGATTTATTTTCTGATTTGGACACATACACGAAAGATTAATAATAAAGCTTTAACTATCTCTTATTTGATTCGATACTTAATCTTCGTTTTCGATGTAGTTATTTCATCGAGCTCTTAATTTGTTTCTTAAGAGTTTTCAAAGTTGTTTATCCGTACAAACAGCATACTGTTATTATTTTGATATTATTTTAGGCAAAAATCATTAGTTTTAAACCAATATAAATCAGTTGCATTCAATGTGTGCGTCTCTTTCATATCACAAAATGTGTTTCAATTTGTACGAAACCAAGCAGCAAAATATTTATTTTTAATCTTGTACAGAACACGCAAGTTCATGCTCAATCAGAAAATCAATGGTCCTAAATGATGAATTCGAATAGAGAAAAAAAATAATGTTATCGTTTTTCGCTATTAGGATGGGAAGTAATTGTAACCTCATAGGATAGAAAGAACTACTCAATTACGATTTTTTAAAGTATTATGAGAACGAAGCTATTTTCTGTGCCCATTTTCACTTTTGAATTAGTAGGAGTAAAAAATGTATTTTATGAAAGAGAAATTTAATAATTGGATCCAAGTACTTTTGTCCAATTTTGCATGGAACAAAAATAAATCTCTTTTTCAGCTTCTGTTGCTTGTTAGTACATATCTAAATATTTATAGAATTTTAAAGTACAAAATGGTAATTATACTCGTATTTCTGTCGCATCTTAATGACGGTGTAGCAGCAGTCAATGAAATAATGGAAATGTTATGATGGCTTAAAAAGAATGGACTGATTTTCATAATCGACGGGTAAAATTGCAATCAAAGGCTGAAATAGGGCTAAAGCTAAATTAAAGTAAGACCACAGTATCTCAGGTGGACAAATTTTTTGAAAACATTTTTGCATTTATTTAACAAGTCCATTTTAAAGTAGGGTAGGAGCCGAATAATCGGGGATTTCTCGATGCTTGAATTTTTAGGCAGTCACCAATTTTTGAGCAATTACCATTTGATTCTATAATGCAAAAAATGAACTGTTGTTTTTACAGTATAATACTGGCAGCCGAAATTCAATCTAAAGCTGTAAAATGCACAGTAATAAACTGCAAAACTAGCAAATTTATAGTTTCTTACTGTAAAGTTAGCAATTTTAGTTTATTTGCAGTAAAATTTAGCTGTTTTATACTGTAAAAATAATAGTATAATATTGGCAGCAGAGGTTTCAGTTTAAAACTGTAAAATGCTAGGTAATAAACGGTTAAAATAGCAATTTTAGTTTATTACTGAAAAATTAACAACTTTGCAGTTTATTACTGTAAAATTAGAAATTTTTACAGTTTATTGCTAAAAAATTAGCTGTATTATATTGTAAAAACAACATTCATTTTTTACAGCGTAGCAAATATTAACAAGGTCGAAAAAATTTGATGGCGAGCACATATTGTTGTTATGAATACATTCACGCGAGGCCACTATTACAACAGTTTCTCTTCCACTGCCGAGCGGGCACGTCTATATAGCGACGCTGAACTACAATAACGTAACTATGGAGAACGAACACAGCAAGCTCGGATAGCGAGATGATCCGAATGGAACTAGCTACCAGTTCCTAGTGAAATATGTTCTTGTTTTTTGAACTCAGATGATCCAATAATTAGTTATTAGGAGGCGCCACAAAGAGCCTTTTTTTTAAACTGATTCCTCCACAAAAATGATTTACATGTTCTCAATGTGCACACGCTGCTTCATTTTAACTGACCGGCAAGCTGTTTTTGTTCATGATTGTGGGTGAAACATGTGATACGGCATCTTCCTCAATCTACCCTACTGAATTGTAGTAAGATTCAAATTTCATCCCGCTTTCTTGAAAAGTTGCCCATATTTAAGTGATAGTTTTTACTACTTGTCTACGTTAAGTTACAAACTTTGTATGTCTGCAAATTTTCATAGTATTTTAGGTGTAAGGAATTGACAATGAACTTTCGTCAGCATTTTCTGACACGAGTTACACACCTCGAGTTGTTAAATTTTACTATAATCCTTCGGAGTTGTTGCAGAAAACTATTTAGAAATGACCACTCAAAAACTATTCAGTTTTAGGCAACACTAAAAAAAGAAAAGAAAAACAGCAGTGACACTTCAAAATTTCTAGGAAACTGGGCAATACTTCAGCCATACACCGCAATCGGTTTTTCGGTAGTAACTGATTCCCATGCTAAACTCCAAGTTTGCTTCTTAGCGTAATTTTGGCTCTCATATTATCGCCCTCAGAGGGCAAGCTATTCAACGGTCACACCCACTGACATTCAGGAATAAAACTAAGGTTTATCCAGGAATAAAATCAAGGCCTATCCAGGAATGAAACCAAGTCCAGCTGAGGACACAAACAAAGAGCTACAAAGAAATGAAAATAAAATCTATCCAGGAGTGAAACCAAGACCTTCCCAGGAATGAAATCAAGTCAGCATATTGAAAGTAAGCGTGCTAACCATTACATCAGGCGGTCATTAGGTACCACAGTTGACTTAAACTATATTCCTCAAGACTATCCAGTCTGTATTCCTGAAGACCATCCAGTCTGCATTCCTCAAGACCATCCAGTGCTTAGGACATTTTTGAATTCTAGCCTCGTTACACTTCAACGAAATTTCTTTGAGCCATATATTATATACGTTTTTGTACCCAATATCTTTGCTTTTATTTCACAGTGAAGTCTATATTCCGGGGAGATATGCATGCTGGACAGTCTTTGCACTTCAAAGACATCTTCAAGTGCTTTTACTGAATTTCAGAAGTATTCAATGTATCTCTTGAAAATCACTAACGTAATTCAAGCTGTATTCTTGAAAACAGGCAATTTTGGATTCGACTTTAATTGCTTAACGCTTAATAATGTTCCTTTACGTTAAACAATGAAATGTTTATAAACATATGCTCGTCAAGATGCATTTTATTTTTTACATTGCACCAACGATGTAATTAGTTAAAAAAAGAACTTGTCAAAGCTTTCGTTCGATTAGTTTTTTTTACCAATGAATGGATAATATATGTCTGCAAGGTGTTCGTTCTACTTATTAAAATTAATTATTAATAAACCATAGGTTAAATCAGCCCCAAAGATGGTGAGTATTAGGGTCCTCTTTAACCGTACGCATCCACATCCACTAAATGTAACGATATCAATGTCTTTCAAAGACTGCAGTAATGACAGTTCCTGAAGAAACTTCCCACTCTTTGAATGAGTTGACAGCAAAAGTAACTCGTACTTTTCGTGAAACAAGTCCCTATTTTGTTTCATTTCCATCGGCACACGAGAGGAATATGCAATTAAAAATACCAGCGTCGAGGTAGTAGAAATGACAAAGAGTATATCATCAATATAAAAAGCAATATTAAAAAACTTCCGGTTGAACACGATCCCTGATCCTAAAAGTAATAAATAATTCAGAAAGATGTGCAAAATTATCAAAAATGCTGGTACGGAAAAGCACTCTTGTACAGAGGATATCATTTTTATTATTTTTCTATATTTTTTAACTAGGTTTCGATATTTGTGTATTGGTGCTCCACAGAACTCTTTTTTGAATGAAGAGAGGCAGTTGCAACAATAGTAACAAATTGAGCAATAGAAAAAAGCACAAAGCATGAAAAATGAAGTCGATGAGAAGTTTAAAATGTAACATATGAGGAAAATGTAAATTGTATTTAAGACATCGAGATCAAACAGACTATAATAAAAATGTGTATAAGCTGGATAGACTTTACTTAAAACTTCTAAAAAATATAACACTCTCAAACAGTTAGATATCGGCAAAATGTATACAAACACTAAAACTGCTTTAATTATAAACCTTCTCTTCTTTACTGCAGTTTTTATTGAGAGCATGAAGATCAGCCTTTTTATCTGTTTTTTCTTGAAGTAAAAGAAATACCACAAAATTTTACCCATCATAAGGGAAGACATAGCAACCATCGGTACGCGGTAGCCTTCTTCAAATTCTGTAAGGCCAGTCACTGTATCATAAATCGCTTTGATTAAAACAACGTGCGATATTGCAGGAAAAGTCAAAAGCAAGATAGTTTTCATTGATCTTTTCATACTTTTCCCTTCTTTTTTTCTTTGCAGAAAATCCATACCGAACAACGTAAATTGCCAAATCAAACACTTCCACTCAAAAACATAGCATAATCTCATTTTGAAAACCTTCAAACTTTGTGGAAAATAAAATACGGTTTTTCACGGAATATAGCGTAAGCAACGTATTAAAGATTTTTCTCTCATGACATAAGTGGTAAGAGTAGTAGTAGCAACGTATTAAAGATTTTTCTCTCATGACATAAGTGGTAAGATTAGTAGTAATGATAGAGTTCTGTAAGCATACAAAGTAATTTTTACAGACACTAAGAAGCTTTAATTAGAAGGATAATTTTCAAAGAGATTATACATTATTTAGTTCTATGTGCAACATTTTATGATTTTTAAGAGACTTCATGGGTTTATAATTGCTAAATATTTCCTTAATATCTTAATTATTATTATGCATTACAATTCTTACTTTCCACTTCAAATACTGGTGTGATCAATGTCTGTAAGAAATGTAAACAACCGCCCACATTGCTTACATACACATGTCAAACATACTCGGTAGGTCTGCACCAGTAAGTAATTTCTTATTTGTTAAAATTTTATTCTAGAATGAAAAGAAACAGCTCAGTTTTTACTATTCAAGTAAATAGTTTTCGCTTTCATGATGATAATGAATAAAACAATGAGAAGCAAAGAGATGTAAGTAGACTTTTTTAAGTTTTGAATAAAACTTGTGCAAAATTCAACCCTAAGTGGATTTTTATTGAAAAAGTTTTCTAAGTTATGATGCATATAGCATTACCTGTCGAATCCACTATTACCATGTCTTGTGCAAAAAGAGATGAGCGATTCTCCTAGCATTAGTACCAGTTATCTCCAAATTTTGAACTTTGACTCTTACACCTCTTTATCTCCAAGTGACTCAGAATGCATCCTTAATCAATTCATACTTCTACAATTGACGCAACAGATCGAAGGCTCAACATATAATGATAGTACTTACAATCAAAAATTTTCATGATATATCCTCAAGAATAACCCCTATTTGAAATCAATTCCAGACTTCTTTCAATATGACATCTGTTCTATATTTTTGATAGATTGCCCAAAATAGTGCTTTTCGAACCTTTAAATTTGGATTTTAATACGATTCGTATTTTTAAAGTTTGGAAACGCTTTTCTGGCAATAAACTAATGTGTGGTAGTTGGATTGAAATTTAATGCATTTTATTTTCCCTTTTTTTTATTTGGATGGCGTAGTATTATTTTGTTATTTAAGCCGGTGGTTCATTGTGGAAAGTTTACTTTGCATAAGAAGACTTGAGAACATTTTAAAAAGAGTATTTACTAATTGATGAGAACTAGTATTTCACTACCAAATACAATTAGACGTTCAATTAGAAGCGTTTATGCTGTTAAGGTGTCAGAGGAAAATATCAGTACCGTAAAATGGGGTGTATAGGAACAGCGGGGTCAATCGGAACAAAACTTCCCAACCGTACAAAGAAATTCTTCATAAATATACTATTGGGTATTTTTCGCCATGAATTTTTTTTTAGAAAGGTAAGATCATAGGAAGTAGGAAAAAATACTTTTGTCAATCTGGCAACGCTACTGGCTTCTAAAGAGGGCTGCACGTTGAATGCTAGAAAACATCACATTTTCATAGACTGCAAAACTTCATATGCAAGAACAAACCTTCTTATATTTAAAAACTATGAGTGGTATGTTTCAATTATACATGTATCTGAACAACAGAATACCACATTAGAATTTACATTTTTTATAAATTGTGTCATAAAAGTGAAGAATTCTGAAAAATGCCATGGGAAAAAAATTTGCGGGGTGAATCGGAACACTTAGTTCTGTTGTTCCAATTCAAACTTATTTGAAGGAAATTGTTTGAAGAATCAAGATTCTAACCCCAATTCTTCTAATCAAGACAGGGACAAGGATTTATTACTGTTTATCCCTTCTCGTGAGCAACTAGATCTTAGAATGACAAAAGTTACAGATTTCAAAAGATTTTTTCTCCAGGAGACTTTTTTTTACTTAAAATAAAAGGGAGAAAGTCACACAGACTTTATGTAGTAAACGTCCAGCACACAGACAGTGATGAATAAGCGAAAAAATCTTTCAGGACAATCCCCAAAACCCAGAAATTTCAAAAAACTAAAGAAAAGGCAGAGTTCATCCCAGGAGATGTTATGAAAAAACTTAAGCCAAGTCACAATTGCTAGTTTTAAGGACAAGTACATGTTTGTGGACGACATGAGTGACTTCCATTCATGTTAAATCTTTGCATTTCAATTCAAAAGCTTTTCTTAAAATTACCTTTCATTTTTCATAAGTTCAAAATTATTTTGAATTTTCACAAATTATAAACGTTTACTGGTACTGAAATTATACATTTATTTGACAGTAATTATCTGTTCTTATTCTCCCCCATCAATATTACTCATGTTTGTGAGACCTATTACAGATTAAATTGAAAAAAATAAAAATTTTAACAAGTGTTCCGATTGACCCCTATCAGCGGGGTGATTCGGAACACCCATAATTTGCTATATATTTTAATAATAATTGCTCAAAATCTTTTGTCTTTGCTTGGAATATCAAAAGTAAAGCAAGACCGAAGTTTTTACCCAAAAAATCAAATAAAAAAAAAATCTTTTAACTGCTTTTTTTACAATCAAAGCTGAAAAGTGTTCCGATTAACCCCATTTTACGGTATTTAAATACATGTACCATAGGGTGGTTCTTTTTTTTTTTTTTTGCAGTCCAAGGGTCACCCTATTTTTTACATTTATGCGTAAGATCACTCCTAAAATTTCGACATGCTATTCTTAATGCTATGATGTCGCTATGATGTTGCTCAAACATAATTCATTTTTGTACCTTTTCATAAGTTTTCACAATTTCTGAGTGTTTTAGACAAAAGAGACCATTTTTTAACAAAATAATTTTCTTCAGTTATTCTGATTTTAAAACACATACATATTTGCTAAAACAATTGGAAAGTTTCTTAATCGTTTGAACCGGGCAACACCTTTGATACAATCAACTAGTATTCAGTACTACGCAGCAAACAACGCAGATAGCAGTACTACTTGTGCGATGGTTTTCCAAAACTTTAAAGGATGCCAAAGTTGAGTTTTAAAGGAACTGCTCAAAATATGTTTTTCTGCTTTAAAAGTAGTGGAATGCAAAGAAAAACATTGCAGGATTTGAAGTTACTGATAGTGCTAACACTGGTACAAAGAGCATGAATTAAATTATAAAAACTAACTGCACAAAATAAATCACTTTAGTTAGGTTGCCGTCATCGTATCATGGAATTAATCTGTAATTTAGGCGAAGACATTTACTTGGTACTTACTTTGGCTACCATATTCCTCAGAAGTTCTACTCTTTAAAACCTTTAAAGCAAAAAATCTTCGGCAAGGAATTAAAAAAAAAAAATGTTATCCATAGAATTGAAAGAAGACTTTTGCAAGTTTGAAAATTCAGCTGTAAGCTTTTATAAATCTGAAGATGAATCTATAATCACTATTGCTGATTACAAAGATAATTGAGCTATTATTAGCAATTTTGGGAGTCTACCTGAGAAAAATCATTGGCTAGTAAGAGGAGCTATTCATAATGCTTGTGGATGGCTAATATCTATATGCCTTAAAAAATTTTATGTTCCGATATCAGACGGAGAGTTTTCCTTAATCGCGAGAGAGAGCACACCTAGATACAACAATTTCTACAGTAGCAGTTAAATATCAATGATAAAACAGTTTCAAAAGGCAATGTTGTATAATTTATTTAATATTCATAGTAAGACAAAATTAGCAGCTAGCGCCTTTCATCAAAGCCTCCTAAATACTAAATGCCTGCAACTTTCTGGTTTTTAAGACAGAGCAAAATTTCATTCTTGGTTCACGATACACCGTCATCTGCCAGAGTTCTTCGAGAAAGAGAAATTAACGATTGGTTCATTTCTAAATTTAAATTTAAAAATCAATCATTCAAAAAATTTAATTCGAATATATTTTGGATCCATCGCCAATAGCTGCAAAATGTCCTTGGTTCTCGATACACTGCCATTTACCCGAGTTCTTCGAAAAATTAGCGATTGGTTCATTTCTAAATTTTAATTTAAAATTATCCAATCAAAAAATGACGGATTGCCGCAAGATTGCGTTTAAAGTGGAACCCATCTCGCCGGTAGCGAAGCAAATGTTCTAGGCATTTCGTATTTAGGAGGCGTTGCTTACACAAACTTTAGAACTGAAAACTAAAAACAAATATTTTTGTGTTGCCACTACCAAAATGAAAATAACATTACAACAGTTGCAATGCTTTTTTATACAATAAAAACAGTAATAGATAGAAATTTATAGATTCTCCACTTGCTATTAAAACTGCTGGGAGTATTTTAACTTAAAAAAACACTGATGAGATAAGAGCGATTTGGAAATTGAGATAGTAACTACACTAGGTGGCCAAAAGTATCCGGACACTTTCAAAAATTCGCATTTTTACATATAGCTCGAGAAATGAGTGGTCAATTGTTCTTTAACTTTAGTCATACAAAATATAGGCTTCACCGAACATTTCCAAGTTGAAATTGAATTACCCTTGCATTTGGGGGTCGACAAGAAGGGGGTTGAAAGAAAAACCGCTTTTTGACCATAACTCTTCGAAAATAGCTCGGAATAAGCTATCAATTTCAGTAATTAATTAGCATACTATGTATAATTACTGTACAAATTTTTATGAACGTACCACTCTTACTTCTGAAGATATGAAACATTTTTGAAAAAACGGCAATTTTATTTGAAGGGTTTTTGCTCATAACACGCAGAGTTTTTGATCAAACCTTATCACAACTTCAGGAAAGATGACAAAATACAAGAGAAAGAACATACTAAAGCGGTAAATAAAAATATTAAAAATTCGATGAGATATGAACGTTAAAAGGAAATAATTTTTCACGGCGCATGCGCGAACGACAGAAATTTATAACTACAAAAATATTGTAGCCTGATTTATACTGCATCTTATAAAAAAAGTTCCAGTTGAATATCATGAAAAATGAAAAAGATATCAGCGATCTAGTGAGCTGTATTTCATTCATTCGCAGGCAATACATAAATAGTGAGGGTCTGTCCACAAAGAGCTATTTTTAAATTAAAGGTTATTGCGTCGTCTTTCAAAACCAACGTTTCAGAGGGTGTCCGGATACTTTTGGAAACGTACGTATAGGGTCTTTTTGGCCGAACAGACGAAATGTGACTTCTATGCCGAATATAAATTTTCAAACTGTATACAATTTAACATTGAAAAAAAATGATCGATTGTCACCACACTATTTGTGGACAACCCCTCACTATTTATGTATTGTCTGCGACTGAATGAAATACAGCTCACTAGATCGTTGATATCTTTTTCATTTTTCATGATATTCAACTGGAACTTTTTTTATAAGATGCAGTATAAATCAGGCTACAATATTTTTGTAGTTATAAATTTCTGTCGTTCGCGCATGCGCCGTAAAAAATTATTTCCTTTTAACGTTCATATCTCATCGAATTTTTAATATTTTTATTTACCGCTTTAGTATGTTCTTTCTCTTGTATTTTGTCATCTTTCCTGAAGTTGTGATAAGGTTTGATCAAAAACTCTGCGTGTTATGAGCAAAAACCCTTCAAATAAAATTGCCGTTTTTTCAAAAATGTTTCATATCTTCAGAAGTAAGAGTGGTACGTTCATAAAAATTTGTACAGTAATTATACATAGTATGCTAATTAATTACTGAAATTGATAGCTTATTCCGAGCTAGTTTCGAAGAGTTATGGTCAAAAAGCGGTTTTTCTTTCAACCCCCTTCTTGTCGTCCCCCAAATGCAAGGGTAATTTAATTTCAACTTGGAAATGTTCGGTGAAGCCTATATTTTGTATGACTAAAGTTGAAGAACAATTGATCACTTATTTCTCGAGCTATATGTAAGAATGTGAATTTTTGAAAGTGTCCGGATACTTTTGGCCACCTAGTGTAGGATATTTTTATGAAGCACTTGGAGTACCTTTCTGATGAATTAATTAATTTGACTTTGTTTTTCAGATGGAATTCTAGGTGAAAGAAAAGCAGAAATTATTACAGGAATAATGATGCGAAATTAGGCAGGTGATGAATAGAACAATTGGGTTTTTTCTTTTCAAACATGAGTATTAGGGATTATTATCTAACATCCCTCTTTCTACACCTTCAACGAATGTAAATATATCAGCAACTGAACTGGCAAAAAAAAAAAGGGTAAACGAAATAAAGTACGGTGAATGACACTGCTGAGGGAAGTGTTAAAATTTTTTAAAAATTAATATTTACGACAAGCAGTTTCTTTTGCGTTTTGCTGAAGAAAGAAAAGCAAAAACAAAATAACTAATGTAAAAAAAACAAGAAGTTCTGTCAAGAACTAAACGAGCCTACTTTCCCGTACATCGAAATCGGCATTGTAGCATCTGATCAATATTCTCTTGATTATCTGAAACTGAAAATTATGTCAAACATACCTCAATAGCACTTAAAGCTGGTTTCTAAAAGCAAAATATACCCCTCTCATCAGATGAAATGGACACGTAAAAATTAAATAAACGAGTCAATTAAGTTTTGTCGCACCTTTTAAAGAATGTAACTGTTATAGTTCTTCCGTAGAAAATTCCACAATCGTTTTCAAAAGAAAAAAAAAATAAACAAATAAAATAAAAGTACAAAGAACTTCAAAACACATTTTATCAAAGAAAGAAAAAAAAAACTCGTTCGTTAATAAAATGTCTTGAATTTCATTTTTAATCCGTTGCCAATTGTTAAATATAAATAAAGAATAAAATGCTCTCGTGAATGAAAAATTTTTGTTAACAAAAAAAAAAAAATATCGTCTGCCAAAAAAAAAATCATAATAATAATAAATTATACAAAAAATAAATAAATAAACAAAAAATCGTCTGCCCAGTCAGTCATTTTTATTTTTTTTTTGAGCCTGCATTTCCGCCATGTCTGCGGAGTCGGAGTCGGAATCAGAGTCCTCACAGAAGATTATTCAGAAAAGTACTTTACAATACATTATTTATCAAAACCATTTTCTTACAAAGTTAGTTTGAAGGAAATCCGCCTTGAAGTTCAGAATCAACATTCAATTTAAATTTCTCCGTAGGCGCTCATGTTAAAATTTTTTCTGAACGGTTCATCATTGAACGAAAGATTGTTCAAATTGAAAAGTGAAATATGGGAAGGAGCCTCTCCGAGATCTTTCGAACAAAAAAAAGTTTATTCAATTCCGACGGTTCACTTAAAAGTTATTAGGTGGGGAAAGGTTGTTTGAACGGGTCAATGTTGAACGAAAAGAAGATGTTCAAATTGAAAATTTAAATACGGTAATGAAGCATCCTTGCCGAGATCTTTCGAACAAAAAAAAGTTTGTTTAAATCGGACTGTTCACTCAAAAGTTATTAGGTGTGAGAGCTTTTTTGAACGGTTCAATGTTGAACGAAAAAATTGTTCAAATCAAAAATGTAGGTACGGGAATTAAGTATCCTTGAAAAGATCTTTCGAACAAAAAACAGTTTGTTCAAATCGGACTGTTCATTCAAAAGTTAGTATCGCGGGACCGGTTATTTGAACGGCTCAAAGTTGAACCAAAAATTGTTCAAATCAAAAAATCAAATATGGGAATGAGCTGTACTCGCCGAGATCTTTCCAACAAAAAAAAGTTTGTCCAAATCGGAATGTTCATTCAAAAGTTATTAGGGGGGGACAGACAGACCGACAGACCGACCGACAGACCGACCGACAGACACACAAATTCCCCATCTCAATACCCTACTTTCAAATTTTTAAATTTTCGATATTTATTTCATTTTTTTGTTTCTTTTTGACTTTTGTTACTTGGCGATATTTTTTTTACTTGGCGATATTTTTTGGACTTGGCGACATTTTTTAGATGCATTAAGCCAATTTTAATGCTTTTTTCGTTTCTTTTATTTTTAACGGGAAAGTAGGCTAAAAACGAAAAGCAACTGCAATATAAAGATAATTTTATGAAGACAATTGAGAAAAAAAAAATCATATAGTCATAAATTTTGGAGTGTTTTTTTTTTAAGTTATCTGTCAGTTTAAAACATTATGCATCACAGTGGAATTTTATAATAAAAGCCATTTACAGGGTGTCCACAAATAACTGACGGTTTAAAAAAAGTTTAATACTGTTACACAAGTTTTTCTAGAACAGTAAAATCAATGTTAAATAAAAGTAACATCATTGTATGTCAATGTTTAAGTAATGGTTTCTATTCTCGAGCCCTTAACTGTAACCAAAGATGACAATCTTTTTGGAAAGGCTTCTGCAGCGGCATGCACTACAGAGAATGGAATTTTATTCCATATCTTTAGTAGTAATTTTTTTAATTTAAATGTGGACAATGGTTTTAAATTTGTCAATTTATTCTCCGTGTATCCCGATATGCAATAGTTCAGTGGATTGAGATCAGGACTGGATGCAGGCCATTCTTCTGTAGAAAAAGGGATGGACAATTCTGTTTGCACCGTTGTTGAACAATCTTTACTTTGTGGGCGGGTGCTGAATCTTTTTGAAATGTGAATGAATCCTTTTTAAATATTTTTTGGGCTTCTTTAATCATGTGAGATTTCAATACTTTTTGCAAATAATAATTTTTGTCAATTTTCACACCTTTTCAATCGAAAGAAGGGGCAGTTTTCCTCTCTTGCTTATAGCACCCAAAACCATTATTGAAAATGGTTTCTGGAACCTCTGAACAATTCTTTTTGTTGAACTGATATTCTGCATTGATGTTGCATAAATCCTGTTACTTTGCCTAATATGAGATGCTTGTTGCAAAAATAATTCTCATCAAAAAAAAATCTCATTAGTAGCATGTCTTTTCAATAGCTCTTTGCACTTTCTTAGTCTTTCAACTTTGCTTTTCTCTGTTAATCCATGAACTGTCATTTTCTTGTACTCTTTTAATTTTAAATCCTGTTTTATGATGATTCCAGCTATATTTTTTGATAAATTTAGGTCTCGTGAAATTTTTCTGGCAGATTGCGCAGGTTTTCTTCGAATTCTTTCGCGGACACATTTTATTAATTTTTTTGTTCGTACACTGCGTTTTCTTCCGCCACTATGCCTCACTTCTACCCTACTTGTTTCTTCAAACCGTTTTAAAGTTCTTTCAATTAATCTCCTTGACACATTTAAATACTTCTATTTTTTAAAAAAAATCACAATTTTGCTTACCTTTTAAACGCAATTCCAGAATTAAACGTCTTTTGCTATTCATCTTGATTTTGCAAAGAATAAAACGGATTTTTATTCAATAAATCGTCTGTGCTATTGCTCATAGAATCAAACTAACACTATTAAGTGTTGCCCAACACCAAAAAACATCTTTAATACTAATTATAAGCAAATGCATTTTGCCTTCAGTTATTTGTGGGCACCCTGTATTATCTAAAATATGAAATTTAAATGTATATGTTGATAACGTTTCCTCAAATACTTTACTTTAAAAATCACTGGGTTTTAAAATTGTGCTAATGGTTCATTTCAATGCTAATACTTTCCTTGTTTCAATTTTCAACCCTTTCAAACATTTATGGAAAAAATACTAAAATAGTTTTTGATTGAAATGAAAATTGACAAAACTTATGAACAACTTTTGAGATAACATTATGACAGAGGAATATTTCGCTGCATCTCTCTCACCATGAGTTTACTTTTTAACACATAGTTCTAAAATTAATGAAAAAAAAAATATTTTCATTCCTCTTTTTATTTTAGAATGTTTCGAAAATAGAACATTTTCGGCAAAGTTTTTATATACTTACTAGTTGATATGCCTGGCGATGCGCGTATTTAAAATGCAACATGCGAAGCCCAAGAAGGTTTTTTTTTTTTTTTTTTTTTTTTTGTCACAACGCGGTCAGTTAAATCGATGTGAAGGACATCGAGAAATCAAACTTAACTGCGTTATTTATCTGTGAAGATATTCAAAGGTGAATACTCACGAAAGAAACTTCTCTCAACTATTTGAATTGAGAGAAACCTCAGAAAACCACGCGAAGCAAAGACAATATCAAACACAAAATTAGCTATTGGGGAGAAGTTGAGATGAAGCACTAAATAGTGATTTGAATAAGGCTTTGAAAATTAGAGATTTTATAGGGAAGTGTCAACTAAAATTTAAATTAAAAAAAAAAACTACCTGCGGGTCATTCCATGTCAAGTGTACGAGTCGTCCCCACTCGACTCCCCCCTCCCCGATTTTGATGAAAGTTTTTTTTGGAAGTACATATAAGACTTGCATAAAGCCATACCAAATTATAGCTCCTAAAGCGCTATGGTTCAGCCAATCTAAATTATTTTGTAAAGGCCTCTTTTTCGCTTCTTGAAAAAATGACCAAATCGTCAAGTTTGTGCTTTTATTGCTCGTGACCTAAGACGATTATATGGCTCAAATTTGGTGATTCTGCTCACTGTTTAAGGTAGATTAGCCTACTTGTGTAACAAAAGTTCAAAGCACTGTAGATTTTTTGCAATTTGCTACCAAAGTTGGTAAAAAATCGTATTTTGGCAAATTTTGACCGTATGTTATCAGCTTGTATCTGCTGAAAGAATGACTTTCTGAAGCTAATTCTTTCCTCGTTTGTAGCCTGATAGTTCGTCCGAAATGTGTGCAAGTGGCATCTTGATAGCTCAAATAATTGATGAATTATGCGAGTTGAAATTCCAGTTAAATTTCTTGTTTCTCAATTTTGTTTCAATTTCAAAGGGCAATATCTCAAAAGGGTCATCTTGAATTTCAATTTTTTTACATCATTGGAAAGAGCACACTTTTTTTAACCAAAAAACGTTATTCTTATTTTTGAGACAAACTAGTATTGCAGATCAAAAATGTGTACGTGTATCCAAGTGAAATCAAAGAAAAAAAGACGTAGACATTAAAAGTTCATGTCAATCTGTTCTATTATAATTTACAGGAGCTATTGTACTTATGTTCTGATGAAAAAAACTATTTTTAGATATTTTTGATCTTCAGTTTTTGTGTGCGCATCCGTACAAACTCAAGAAATGGCAAAAAATAAAGTTTCTTTTTTAACAAAAAGAATTATCTTTCTATCGCTGCTATAAGAGCCCGAGTCTTTTCCTATGTGTCATTTTTAAGCTCTTGAAATTGATCTTCGGATGATATGTCACTTGGCAAGGTTGTAGGTCGTTAATATTTCAAGGTCATAAAAAAAATTTTCACATTTTTCATCATTTTTCTTTATGGGCAAATTGCAATCATAGGCTGAATATCCTAGACACATCCTCGGCAGTATAAAAAATGGATTTTCAATTACTATTTATCATATTTTCAATCACTATTGTTATCATTTATATGGCGGAAATAATTGCATTATTCAACTCTATCGAAAACTTTCGTTATTGCTTTTTAGAATAATGGCTTTAGAGCCCCATTGTACATAATTTTTATCACCTACACACCATATTAATTGTTTTATTTATTTATTTTTCTCATTTATTAATTATTTTTAATTTTAATTTTTTGAAAGGAAACAATGCTTTTTATGACCTTAAAATATTAATGACACCTTGCAAAGTGACAGATCATCCAAAATTCTGTTCCACGAGTTTTAAGATAACTCCTAGAAAAGACTCAAGCTCTTATAGCAGCGATAAAAAATAATTCTTTTTGTTAAAAACGAAACTTTATTTTTTGCCATTTCTTGAGTTTTTACGGATGCGCACACAAAAACTAAAGTTCAAAAATATCTAAAAAATGTTTTTTTCATCAGAACATAAGTACAATATCTCCTTTAAATTTTATTAGAGCAACTTGACATGAACTTTTAAGGTCAATGCCTTTTTTTCTTTGATTTCACGTGGAATAACGTACACATTTTTGGTCTGCAATATCCCCTTGAAATTGGTCTCAAAAATAAAACCAACGTTTTTCATTTAAGAGAAGTGTGTTCTTTCCAATAATGTAAAGAAAATTGAAATTCAAGATGACCCTTTTGAGATATTGCCCTTTGAAATTGAGACAAAATTGAGAAAAAAAATTTTGACTGGAATTTCAACTCGCATAATTCAGCAATTATTTGAGCTATCAAGATGCCACTTGCACACCTTTCGGACGAACTATCAGGCTACAAACGAGGAAAGAATTAGCTTCAGAAAGTCATTCTCTCAGCAGATACTAGCTGATAACGTATGGTCAAAATTTGCCAAAGTACGATTTTTTACCAAGTTTGGCAGCAAATTACAAAAAATCTAGAGTGCTTTGAGCTTTTATTATACAAGTAAGCTATTCTACCCTATACAGCAGGGGCGGACTGGCCCGGTCGGCTGGTCGGGGATCCCCGACTGGGCCAACCGCTAAGTGGGCCACATCAAACCTAAGGTTTCCTACAAAATTAAAAAAAAAAGTTGAAAATATATATTTACGAAATGCAAAAAAAAAAAAAATAATATTCGAGAACATAAAGTATTTTTTTCCTACTTAGGGGGCCAATCGCCAATGTAGATAGCTGAAATCCACGTGTGAATACTTTCCTCTCTTCTCAAGTTTCCGTCTATGTTCAGAGCCCTGGGGTTACTGGGGCTTTCCCATTGGGGAAGCTCAGGATGCCAGAGCAACGGTGGTCGGCCCCAGACTGAAAAAGGGCCAGAGCTGAAAAATGAACGATTGAAACTTATTTTTGTACTCCTTAACGAAAATTCAAGAGGCCCTCGCGATCAGACAAAGGTTATCCTGCCTGCAATAAATACGCGGGTTACGGCGTACGATGTTTAGTCATGAGAATCTGAGATTCTCATGACTAAACTCGTGAAGTTTGACCTTCCAACTTCAAAAATTGTTGGCTGTTCATTTGATGGTGCTGCTAATATGAGTAGACAATAGGGGTGCGACATCGAAGGCGAAACATCGATGTTTCAAGACATCGATGTTGGAAAATAATGACATCGATGGTATTGATACATCGACCAAAAAACATCGATGTTCTTAAACATCGATGTTTCAAAACATCGATCTTTTTTTATATAATTACTTACACATTTGAATGTACAGTTATTCAGTTACTCCCCATTACAAGCACCTCTCCTTATATCACTCAATTAAATTATCTTTTGTCGCCTGCTAAAACATCAACCGTGAGATATCGATGTCAATTAAGAAAACTTTTTTCAGTGAGATATATACTACAACTGTTGACTAACTGTGTAACTTTTTTATCGCATATTTTTCTAAAACTTGTTTTTTTGCTGAAATGTAAAGCATCATCGAAAAAAAATGTCAAATGCAAAACAACAATGTTTAAAAATCATTGACAGCAAATAATCGTTAGTTATTAAAAAATAATTATAAAAATAAAATAAATCCCATTTTGTTGATATTTCAACTAGTGGCTAGAGAAAGATGTATATTTTTCATCGCATATTTTTATTGTTTATTGCTAAAATGTATAAAGGTCATCGAAAAATCATTGAACGTGAAACGATGATCATTAAAAGGCATAAAAAAACGGCAAAAAATTATAGATGTTTCAAAAACATCGAGAGCAAAACATCGATAATAATCATAGAAATTTTTTCCAATGAGGTTAATATTGCAGCTTCTGGTTAAAGATGAAAACTTTTTAATTCGTATGCTTATCGTATATTTTTCTTTGGATTTTTTTGCTGGAACATAAAACATCGACATCGAAACCAACATCGAACCCAAAACATCGATGTTGGAAAAATATCGAACCTCAAACATCGATGGTAAAAACATCGATGTTCTAACAAAAACATCGATGTTTCCAAAACATCGACATCGATGTCGCAGCCCTAGTAGACAATATAAGGGTTCCAAGCTCAGCTGAAACAAGACAACCCAGATCTGCATTACGTTCACTGTTTTGCCCATGTACTCAGTTTAGTTCTCACTGATTCCACTGAATGCTTCAAATTGGCGAAGGACTTCCCTGGGCTTTTTCAAACAACAGCCACTTTCAGTTCAGAGTCGCACAAGCGGATGCAAGTGTGGACTAAAATAAAAAGCGAATCTGAAGCAGGGCAGCAACTTCTTCGGAGGCTTTAGAAAGTTAATGCAACTAGATGGTGGAGCAAGGATCGAGCCCTGAAAAGCATGTTCGATGGCTTTTCCTTGGCTTTAAGGAACGAAAAACGTTCCTGACATTAATGAAATGCTTATATACTTTGGCAACTGATGATTTTTGCCTGGAAATCAACTTTAAAGCCAAAGCTTTGCTGGAAAATTTGTGCAAATTTCAAAGCATTTTACTTGCTTCGATTTTTAGCGAGCTGTTTGATTTATCACACAACTCCCACTTCAAAATATTTACAAAGAAGTGGGTTAGACTATTTAACAGCCACTAAGAAAATTCAAACTGTAGTTTTGAAACTGCAGCGAAAACGCGAGGATTTCGATTCCATTGTTAAAAAAGCAGCTGAGTTTGCTGCTTATCTGCAGGATGCACTGTCGTGATGAGGTGAGGCCACAAAATACACCATCGAACACTTTGAGATCAATGTGTACAGCGTCATTTTGGACACAGCCATCGCCCAACTTAAAAGTCGATTTGTTGCAAACGAACCTGCCCTGTTAAAAGATATTGCTTTGTGAGATCCTGTCCGCTTCCCTGAAATAAGATCCCTAGACGGAAACTTGCCGCAAGATGCACTGTGTGCTTTATCCGATTACGCAAAAGTAGACAAAGATTCTGCAATACCATAAATGTGGAGTTCTTCGACGATTTTACTGATGAAAGTAATGCAGAAAATATTCAGTGTCAAAAAGAATCACGTAAAAGGTGCATAATTTGCGGTTTTAAACTTTTACATGAACTAAATCTATATGGACCAATGTACCCTTCAACATAGTATGTTGTATATAAATACGTCCTTACCATCTCATGCACGCAAGTATCGTGTGAACGACATTTTTCAGTTTTGAAATTAATAAAAAGTCGCTTACGTTCGAACCTTGGACAAGACTTGCTTGAGGACTACATGTTGATTAACATTGAAAGCTCATTTAATTACGACTGTGATAAAGTAATTGACAGTATTGCTTCTAGTTCAGCAGAACTAGTGCGGTTGCTCAATGTTTGAGTGAAAAGGAATGTTTTTACTATTTAAAGCTTTTTTTCCCTACAATTTTTTGACCCTCATTGAGCAATTTCATGAAGAAAAAAACACCATTTTGCCTCGCACACGACAGTGCATTAAAATGTAAAGATTTTAGTAGGAAATGTGTGTGAACATTTTTTCCTTTTTTGCTTAGAAGTCATATATGCGTTTGAAATTTCTCAAGAACGAAAATTTTATTAAGTTCCCCTCTTTAACTATTATTTTTAATCAAATGTATATGCTTGAGGAAGAAAATGTCAGTTTTCCATGGAATAGCCCTATTGTACTATCACTATCTGTGTAATTTAAGTATGGATTAAAAACGTAAAGTATTTTAAGTGCATGTTTTTCCTTTCAATTTTAGAGTTCCTACTGTTACATGTGTCTCTATCTATCATAAAGCTTAATAATATATTAATTTTGAAATGTGGTAGGAGTGAGGCCTATGTAGTTTCGCTTACATAGTAGTGATATACATTCAAAAATAATAATAATAATAATAGGAAGGTGGGCCAAAATGTCATCTTGCCGACTGGGCCAAAGTTAGCCAGTCCGCCCCTGCTATACAGTGAACAGAATCACCAAGTTTGAGCCATATAATCGTCTTAGGTCGCGAGCAATAAAAGCACAAACTTGATGATTTGGTCATTTTTTCAAGACACGAAAAGGAGGCCTTTACAAAATAATTTATATTGGCTGAACTATAGCGCTTATGGAGCTATTATTTGGTATGGCTCCATGCAAGTCTTATACGTACTTCTAAAAAAATTTTCATCGAAATCGGAGGGGGTCGAGTGGGGATTTTTTCGAAATTTGGGACACTTGACATGGAATGACCCCTGTCAGATTTTTTTTCCTAATAGATCTCTCTATGTGCCCAGTGAGGACACAAACAAATTGTGAAATTTTTAGTGAAATCAGATGGGTAGTTTTTGAGTCTATAAAAGATATACATGCATAGATCGTTCGAAAAGATATACATACATAGAAAGATTTACACAAATAAGCACGTTCAGTCGTTCATTCAATTTTTTGTTTAAATATGTTCGTCAACATACACGCACAAAGCAACAATAATCGAATTCGTGAAATGAAGGCTTTCTCAAAGCTATCGTTTGAAAATTTTGTAACAATGAATCTACGATCTACTTCTTCAAGGTAAAGTTCTACTTATTAAAATTCATTATTAATAAACCATAGGTTAAATTAGCCCCAAAGATGGCAAGAATCAGACTTCTTTTCAACCACACACATCCACATCCACTAAGTGTGATGACATCAATGTCTTTCAAAGACTGCAGTAATGACAGTTCCTGGAGATACTTCCCTTTCTTTAAATGAGTTGACAGCGAAAGTAACTCGTACTTTTCGTGAAACAAGTCCCTATTTTGTTTCATTTCCATCGGCACACGAGACGAATATGCAATTAAAAATATCAGCGTCAATGTAGTAGAAATAACAAAGAGAATATCATCAATATAAAATATAATATTGGAAAACTTTGGGCTAAACATGATTCCTACTCCTAAAAGCTTTAAGTAATTCAAAAAAATGTGCAAAATTATCAAAAACACCGGTACGGAAAAGCAATCTTGTACACAGGATATCATTTTTATAATTTTTCTATATTTTTTGACCAGGTTCCTATATTTATGCATAGGTGCTTCAGATAACTCGTTTCTGAATGAAGAAAGGCAGCTGAAACAATAGTAACAAACTGAGCAATAGAAAAAAGCACTAAGTATCAAAAATGAAGATGATGAGAAGTTTAAAATGTAACATATGAGGAAAAAGTAAATGGTATTTAAGACATCGAGATCAAATGGACTGTAATAAAAATACGTATAAGCTGGATAAGCTTTTTTTAAAACTTCTAAAAAATATAACACTCTCAAACAGTTAGATATCGGCAAAATGTACACAAAAATTAAAATTGCATTTGTTACAAGCGTTCTCTTTTTCATTTTGGTTTTTACTGATAGCTTGAATATCAGCCTTTTTATCTGTCCTTTTCCTGAAGTAAAACGAATACCACAAAATCTTGCCATTGTAACAGAAGATATACCAACAATCGGAACTCGGTAGTTTCTTCTGATTCAGCGAATGCAATCACTGTAGCATAAATGGCTTTTATTAAAACAACGTGCGAATTACAGGAAAGGTCAAAAGCAGAACAGTCTCCGTTATTCTGCTCTGGAGATTTTACCTTTCCTTTCC